>NQII01001909.1:62396-75153 GCA_002778355.1 Clitarchus hookeri | reverse complement strand
AGACGTATGGTCGACCACTAGTTCAGTTTGTAATAAGTATAATTTATGGCAACTGCTTACCTCGTTACTTTCCAAATATGTGTTAATGTGTTAATATATTTCTTTTTTGTAAAGATGTCAGTACTTATTTGATTCAGAATCATTTAGCATGCTTTAATAATTCGCATTGATTCTCTTAAATATTTGTAAGTCGTGTTGTTTAAAACTTCTGCATGTAAACGAAAATAAGTGTTTTTTTTTTTCGTGCATGAATTCTCGCACAAACATACAACACACATTTATGCAGATAAGATTAATTAATTAATTAAAATGAACATGGGCGTGATAGTCATACATTTAATGCATGACTTATTTTTATTTAGCACACGGGCTTATTTATTACAAATAAAAAAAAATACAGGTATTGAATTTTGTCTTAGCTCACTCAAATATCTCTGTAGTTATAATTTGATGCATCCCAGATTTTTAATCTAAAAATATAATCATGCTCTTCTTGTCGCCCATGTCGTCTGCGATGGTAGCGGTTGCACAACTAACACTTTTATGACGCCGAATGTCGCTCCTGTCTCTCCTGTACATTATTCGACTTCCGACTGCCTACGCCAACTAGCGGGTCTTTGCACCTGAAAATGTGTCCTGGGGCGCGATTATCATTCATTGTTCTGCTTATCGGGAGCATCATTACGTCTTGGAAACAATACGCTTTGGGGAGGGGGTGGGGGGAGTAACCGCGGCACGAAGTGTAGCGGTCAGGTACCCATCAGAATGTCGTAAACTCCACGTTATTCATTAGCATTCACATTCGCATTCGNACGAAGTGTAGCGGTCAGGTACCCATCAGAATGTCGTAAACTCCACGTTATTCATTAGCATTCACATTCGCATTCGCGTTGTACAATAACCAAAACTTGTTTTTCTTAATTTTTTTACTCGTAACGTGATTATCAACAAAATTTGGTTATAGAGATCCGCAAGTCGACAAACTTAAACTTGCTAGAAATTTAAAATTATGCAGTGGTAGAGATTTGCTATTTTACACTCGGTAGATATTTTTAGCACGGTGCTGCCAACATAGAATAAAACGGGAACAGTCATACCGCTTATCGCCCATTTGTTGGAACTACAACACTGATTTACGCTCGGAAATTTATTTGCATTTCCGAATAACCTCGTGTTATATGAAATATGAGTAACTAGCAAATATTTGTGAAAATAATCTTCAGACAAACGAAAGGAAGCAAAACCTTTTCTGCTGGACTGCTGNTAGTAACTAGCAAATATTTGTGAAAATAATCTTCAGACAAACGAAAGGAAGCAAAACCTTTTCTGCTGGACTGCTGTACCAGAGAAACCAGAACACAGCCACGACTGTGTGGAAATTCCAAGAAACGATAAGCTGCTGAGTGACAATTTGTTATCCCTGGGGCACCTGGCTCGCTCGCCTTGCCACTCTCCTCCCCCCCCCTCTAAAGAGGAAGATAACGGTCGGTGTTGCGCCTGTTGCCTACATACAGGCAGTACACTTTCTGCAGCTAGCATGAGCAATGCCACGTCAAGAGGCGGAATCACACTAAGCTTCCCTTCCATTCAACCGCAAAGGGCACACTCGCTGGCATGGTAACGACGGTGGGGAAGTAGTTCCTTCTAACAACAATTCAACAAATCAAGACCCTTCAACATCAAATAGAACACCAAATTCAACAAGAAAATTAAGAACTAAGAAATAAATAAAATTTACCTTACCAACCAAGTAATTGTAAACACTTTAGAACATTATTAACACTAGTAGAATCAAGACTTCCATTAAATTTAAAAGTAAAATCAATTNTAATTGTAAACACTTTAGAACATTATTAACACTAGTAGAATCAAGACTTCCATTAAATTTAAAAGTAAAATCAATTTAAAACTGGCATTTCAACAAAATACACATGGAACTAATTTTAAGGCCAGTATGCATTATGCTTAGAATAGAAAAAANACTGGCATTTCAACAAAATACACATGGAACTAATTTTAAGGCCAGTATGCATTATGCTTAGAATAGAAAAAAAAAAAGTACTTCCATGTCTTAAAGTTGAATTAAGTGTTAAACTTAGGTAAACAATTGTGGCCACTGAGATGACTTGTTTGAATTTTTTTTTCGAGTGTATGTAAGAATTTACAAATTTGTAAAATATTTGTTTGTCTAATAATTCCACCTCACTAATGCATGAATAAAGTGACCAGCCAGATCTGTGGCGATGTTACTTTCACACATGGCGAAAAAATACACAAAGTGCTTACATCTTAAAGCAGGGCTTTCGAAAGTGCCCAGTTCGCCATGAACCGCTGCAATAAGCATAATATTGTATTCGAAACGATTTCAGTGTCGGTTGGTCGACGCCAGAACACCAGTTGAGACAGGCACCTATCTTATTGATGGTGGTATTATTTTTTACCTTGGCAACACACACGAAGTCCTTGACCTAGTCTCATTGCTGATCACGTCTATATATACACGTAATTTATACATACGTAAATGCATTCATTAGTGGAAAGTGGTATGATCTGTAAAAGGGTGCCCGTTGGATCCTGTGGCCGGTTTTTCCAGACCCNCGTATCCGTCAACCTAAAATCCGTCTTTATTTTGTTGGCAGTACCTTTCATCTGGCATGGAATACATGTTAGTGCTTATTACCCAAATAATAGGATTATCGGATGGGAATAATGCCAGTATGCAAGCTACTTATGGACGGGAGGTGGCCGGAGTCACTCCCCCATCAGGTGCGCAGTGTAATTTGGGCAGTCCTGCGCAGACTTCGGCCACCTGCCTCCAGCGGAGAACTGGCCCGTCCATATCAGCCCCGTTCACATATTGCATATTGCAATCTTTCGTTGTATTGAACTATAGTCTGTTCACAGTAAGGTGAGCTCTTTTGAAATCAACTTTTGAAAAAAAATGTCACTGCCCATTCTTGCATATACGGTACATATTTTAATGGCGGCGTGCGCCCAGTAAAGTTGGTAACNTGTAACAAGTATAATTTATGGCTACTGCTTGCCTCGTTACTTTCCAAATATGTGTTAATGTGTTAATATATTTAATTTTTGTAAAAATTTCAGTACTTATTTGATTCAGAATCATTTAGGATGCTTTAATAATTCGCATTGACTTTTCAAGCAGAAATTCAGTACTGTATTCTCTTAAATATTTGTAAGTCGTGTTGTTTAAAACTTCTGCATGTAAACGAAAATAAGTGTTTTTTTTTTTCGTGCATGAATTCTCGCACAAACATACAACACACATTTATGCAGATAAGATTAATTAATTAATTAAAATGAACATGGGCGTGATAGTCATACATTTAATGCATGACTTATTTTTATTTAGCACACGGGCTTATTTATTACAAATAAAAAAAAATACAGGTATTGAATTTTGTCTTAGCTCACTCAAATATCTCTGTAGTTATAATTTGATGCATCCCAGATTTTTAATCTATAAATATAATCATGCTCTTCTTGTCGCCCATGTCGTCTGCGATGGTAGCGGTTGCACAACTAACACCTTTCTGACGCCGAATGTCGCTCCTGTCTCTTCTGTACATTATTCGACTTCCGACTGCCTACGCCAACTAGCGGGTCTTTGCACCTGAAAATGTGTCCTGGGGCGCCATTATCATTCACTGTTCTGCTTATTGGGAGCCGCATTGCGTGTTGGAAACAATAAGCGGGGNGGGGAGGGGGTGGGGGGAGTAACCACGGCACGAAGTGTAGCGGTCAGGTACCCATCAGAATGTCGTAAACTCCACGTTATTCATTAGCATTCACATTCGCATTCGTGTTGTACAATAACCAAAACTTGTTTTTCTTACTTTTTTACTCGTAACGTGATCATCAACAAAATTTTGTTGTAGAGGTCCGCAAGTCAACAAACTAAACTTGCTAGAAATTTGAAATTATGCAGTGGTAGAAATTTGCTATTCTATACTCGTAGATGTTGATAGCACAGTGCTGCCAACATAGAATAAAACGGGGGCAGTCATACCGCTTATCGCCCATTTGTTGAACTACAACACTGATTTACGCTCGGAAATTTATTTGCATTTCCGAATAACCTCGTGTTATATGAAATATTAGTAACTAGCAAATATTTGTGAAAATAATCTTCAGACAAACGAAAGGAAGCAAAACCTTTTCTGCTGGACTGCTGTACCAGAGAAACCAGAACACAGCCACGACTGTGTGGAAATTCCAAGAAACGATAAGCTGCTGAGTGACAATTTGTTATCCCTGGGGCACCTGGCTCGCTCGCCTTGCCACTCTCCTCCCCCCCCCTCTAAAGAGGAAGATAACGGTCGGTGTTGCGCCTGTTGCCTACATACAGGCAGTACACTTTCTGCAGCTAGCATGAGCAATGCCACGTCAAGAGGCGGAATCACACTAAGCTTCCCTTCCATTCAACCGCAAAGGGCACACTCGCTGGCATGGTAACGACGGTGGGGAAGTAGTTCCTTCTAACAACAATTCAACAAATCAAGACCCTTCAACATCAAATAGAACACCAAATTCAACAAGAAAATTAAGAACTAAGAAATAAATAAAATTTACCTTACCAACCAAGTAATTGTAAACACTTTAGAACATTATTAACACTAGTAGAATCAAGACTTCCATTAAATTTAAAAGTAAAATCAATTAAAAACTGGCATTTCAACAAAATACACATGGAACTAATTTTAAGGCCAGTATGCATTATGCTTAGAATAGAAAAAAAAAAGTAGTTGCATGTCTTAAAGTTGAATTTAAGTGTTTAACTTAGGTGAACAATTGTGGCCACTGAAATGACTTGTTTGAATTTTTTTTTCGAGTGTATGTGAGAATTTGCAAATTTGTAAAATATTTGTTTGTCTAATAATTCCACCTCTCTAATGCATGAATAAAGTGACCGGCCAAATCTGTGGCGATGTTACTTTCACACATGGCGAAAAAATACACAAAGTGCATACATCTTAAAGCAAGACTTTCGAAAGTGTTCACTTTGCCGTGAGCCGCTGCAATAAGCATAATATTGTATTGGAAACGATTTCAGTGTCGGTTGGTCGACGCCAGAACACCAGTTGAGACAGGCACCTATCTTATTGATGGGGGTTTTTTTTTTTACCTTGGCAACACACACGGAGTCCTTGACCTAGTCTCATTGCTGATCACGTCTATATATACACACGTAATTTATACATACGCAAATGCATTCATTAGTGGAAAGTGGTATGATCTGTAAAAGGGTGCCAGTTGGATCCTGCGACCGGCTTTTCCAGATCCACCTTCTCCGTTGTCCCCCCCCCCCACCACGTTTCCGTCNAACCTAAAATCCGTCTTTATTTTGTTGGCAGTACCTTCCATCTGGCATGGAATACATGTTAGTGCTTATTACCCAAAGAATAGGATTATCGGATGGGAATAATGCCAGTATGCAAGCTACTTATGGACGGGAGGTGGCCGTAGTCACTCCCCCAATAGGTGTCCAGTGTAATTTGGGCAGTTCTGTGCAGACTTCGCCCACCTACCTCCAGCGGAGAACTGGCCCATCCATATCAGCCCTGTTCACATATTGCATATTGTAATCTTTCGTTGTATTGAACTATAGGCTGTTTCACAGTAAGGTGAGCTCTTTTGAAATCAACCTTTGAAAAAATGTCACTGCCCATTCTTGCATATACGGTACATATTTTAATGGCGGCGTGCGCCCAGTAAAGTTGGTAACGAAGACGCAGGGAAAGTAGTTCCATGTCTTGACGTTGAATTAAAATTGCTAGGTAAATATTTGTTAATATTGAAATAAGTTATTTTGCTTTCTATTTTTTGTAATCTAATTAAATTTAAGAATTAGCACATTTGTCGAATATTTGGTTTTCTAACAATTTCGCGGTTTCATTTGACCGTCGCGTGAATAAAGTGATCAGGCCCGCGACGGTGTTAGTTTTACACGCGGCGGAAGAATACACAGTTGTGCATACAAGTAGATCTTAAGCAGGGCTTTCAAAAGTGCTCAGCTTACCGTGAACAGGCTATGCTAGACCGGCAAAAGCGAACTGTCTCGTGCATCGTCCACATGTGAGGGAGCTTCACATTTTACGGGACCAGGAGTGTATTGCCTTTGCCTAAGATTTAAAATGCAAAATAAATGAGTAGCGTTACTGAGCAGGTTCGGAAAGTCCCATGTTGCATCCTCGGCGGTGCCGGAAAANCGCGAACTGTCTCGTGCATCATCCACATGTGAGGTAGTAGCATCACATTTTACGGGACCAGGAGTGTATTGCCTTTGCCTAAGATTTGAAATGCAAAATAAATGAGTAGCGTTACTGAGCAGGTTCGGAAAGTCCCATGTTGCATCGCGAACTGTCTCGTGCATCATCCACATGTGAGGTAGTAGCATCACATTTTACGGGACCAGGAGTGTATTGCCTTTGCCTAAGATTTGAAATGCAAAATAAATGAGTAGCGTTACTGAGCAGGTTCGGAAAGTCCCATGTTGCATCCTCGGCGGTGCCGGAAAATAAACGAATATTGCTTGTTTCCGCCGTCCGCTTAGTTCGTGACTCGCACTCCTTTCCCGTCGCGCGTTGTAAGGGACATGTCAGCGTTCGTGAAGTCATTGCTGTCACCGGTGTTGAAAGGATGTTGGTTTCATCGCCTCCTTTCTCGACCTGTGCTATTCTAGGTTCTGTCATCACGGAAAAAACGGCGCTTTTGAAAGGCGTGGACGCAGCACGACGCCTCAAAAATTGAATACATCTTGGTTGGGCGAAACAGTCGACTGAATGTGAGGCGATTCATATACTCCTTTTATAAACGCATGCTTTAACTTCGCACTTAATGCTTTAGTTTAATTAATGGATTATTTAACTTCAGGGCGGGGGTCTTAAAAATGTTTATTAGTGTAATTTTACCAAAAAAATTTATTGAATTCATTTTTTTTTNTCAACTTCGCACTTAATGCTTTAGTTTAATTAATGGATTATTTAACTTCAGGGCGGGGGTCTTAAAAATGTTTATTAGTGTAATTTTACCAAAAAAATTTATTGAATTCATTTTTTTTTTTGCTCATTGATTGTCCTTTCATGCCGACTTCCCAAACCTTGACGATATTCAAATGAGCTACGTGAAANTTTTTTTTTTGCTCATTGATTGTCCTTTCATGCCGACTTCCCAAACCTTGACGATATTCAAATGAGCTACGTGAAAAATTTCGAAGCACCAGTAAGCATAGGCGATACACAAGCACGCACGCCCACACATACATTGCGGAACGATTGACGACCAGTTAATACTGATAGTGGGTCGCGGTGGTGTAGTGGTCAGACCACTGTCCTCTCACCAAAGCGTACCGGGTTCGAATTCTGGCGTGGTCCCCCCGGATTTATGCCGCTGGTCTGCGGGTTTTCTCGGGATATCCCGTTTACCCTGCGCGTGCATTCCGGCGCTGCTCCATACTCACCTCGCTTCACTCTCATCGGCTCTCAAGACCTCGGTGTTAAGATGTTACTTGATTTTTTGACCAGACGACATTGTGGGATTTTTTCGGCCGAGAAAGGAGGGGGAGAAGGGTGGTGACGCCGGGTACTGTGGTCCCCTCCCCTCCTCTCAGTTCATCACTAACTTTTAATTGGTGATGTGTACACTAGTAAAACAGTCACACAGAAAAGAACATATAACAGCATTCCTTGAAATATCACCATTCGTCCCTGGATTTTGGGTGGCACTTCCCGAAAAAAGGATTGGCGTGGCAGGGGCGATGTGCCTGGAACATATGTGAAGCCATAATCGAACCGGAATCACAGGGGATTGGGCGGGCGTTTTAGTAGCCGTGATGATAGTGTCNCCGCTGGTCTGCGGGTTTTCTCGGGATCTCCCGTTTACCCTGCCCGTGCATTCCGGCGCTGCTCCATACTCACCTCGCTTCACTCTCATCGGCTCTCAAGACCTCGGGTTAAGATGTTACTTGATTTTTTGACCAGACGACATCGTAGGATTTTTTCGGCCGAGAAAAGAGATGGAGAAGGGTGGTGACGCCGGGTATTGTGGTCCCCTCCCCTCCTCACAGTTCATCACTAACTTTTAATGGGTGATGTGTAGACCTGTGAAACAGTCATACAGAAAAGATCAACATGTGCATTCCTTGAAATATCACAATTCGTCCCTGGATTTTAGGTGGCACTTCCCGAAAAAAGGATTGGCGTGGCAGAAGTGATGTGCCTGGGACATATGTGAAGCCATAATCGAACCGGAATCACAGGGGATTGGGCGGGCGTTTTAGTAGCCGTGATGATAGTGTCCTCGTGCTCAAGGTCAGTCACCCCCTCCCTCTGCTTCGTATCTCGCGTATTCCACGCTTGTTTTTTTCCCACTGGACGAAAGGCTGTTAGATCCGACCAATTACCGCAAACCAGTATATAATTCCCTGCGGTACGCTAGTTATTTTACGTTATTTTTATTTCTTTATTGTTCAGTAGATCCAATTATCAAACACGTTCTTAGTTAGTTACGAGGTTCTGGCACGTACATATTTCCCTCCCATTAGAGCTTTAAGAAAAAAAAAATTGCTAAGTTAATTTTCGTTTACTATTCAGCGTAGACAGTTTGACACTAAAACTCCTGTTGCTAATGTAGAGGGAATATTGTGTTCAGTGACGCGATTCCTGTAGACGTCATTCGACAAGCCAGCGCCCGTGCCATATAATATAAATTGCGGAAGGATTTTCTGGCAAGGAAGTTGTTTCCGTACCTACAGTATTGTTCACGGTAAAGTGAGCACTTCTGAGGTCCTAGCTGTTTTTTTCTTTCAACCAATTTTAATCCTTTAACCGCCTTTTAAAAATAGATATTGTCATATAAGTAATCGATACAGTGTTTATATTCCACCGCACTTGGAAGTTAGGGCTCCTGTAGATGCGAATATCGTTTCTGTGACGTGTCTTTTTTTTTATTAATTCTTTGTAATAACGTACAGATGAATATAAGTTTGTTATTAGGATAGAAAGGTCATAAAATANCTTTTTTTTATTAATTCTTTGTAATAACGTACAGATGAATATAAGTTTGTTATTAGGATAGAAAGGTCATAAAATACAGAAGTAACACGGTGATTGAAATGATCAGTAATACTTTACTTGCTAACTGGAAGAGCTAAGCCTGCAATGTATCTAACAATACTTATAATATTTGTGTGTGTATAGCACCATGTGTGGGGTTCATCTGAGTGCAGAGTCACGGTTTGTGTGGGTGGTCGTTTTTGCAGTTGTGTCCGTTAGCGATTGATGCGAACTGCTGAATCGTGCTTGGCATGCCATTTCAATGTGCGTGTATGAAAAAAAAAAAAAAAAAAAAATTATATAGCAGTGCAAACCGATCGGAACAATATACTGAACAACAATAGTATAATGAGATAAGAATCACGTAGGTAAAAGCGCCAACGCCAAGTAGTCGCCCCTTAATCGTAGGAGGCCGTACTAATGGGTGTATGTTGTGTGGTAAAGTGGAAATTGCCAAAGGATTTTAGTCACAATTTCCAATTTTTTCTTCTTCTTAAAAGCTAGAAAAAAAAAACTACGAATCCAGTATGGCTAGGGAGACGGTTCTCTAATGGTCAGTTGCACCATTGAGGTTCATCTCTCGATCAGCGATCATGTCCGAACTTGACCTAAGATCGACACAGAAAACTGTTGCACCATTCGAGTTCAGAGCGTGACTGGAGATCGAGCTCAACTTCATTTCGAACCGCCGAATACGGTAGGTTCGAAATCTCGATCCGAGATCAGAGAGGTGTCTAAAAGCACTGTCAAATATATTTGTTCACTAGAAATATAATTTGAGACAATACAAAGGCTTAAGATCAAATTCCATTAATTTAATTAAAGTTGTATTAATGTTTTGTAAAGAGAGAACGAAATTCATGCTTATGTCTTTGAGCAAACACAACGGAAAACTAGAAAAGTCATTCAGAATATCAGAAACATGTCCTAATTTTCCTCACGAGCTGAATCTCACGTCGAATTTTTTTTGCTCGCGAAAGAGCAGCCGTCGCCGGCTAATGTAGTTTGGAAATACGCCAACAGGTAGCGCTAAGGAAATTATTTTTTGGCAATGTAAAACATTAAACACACTTGAATATTATTCAGTAAAATTCTTACAACAATTATTTTACTTTAAAAAATATATAAAAGATCTCACTATCTAGTTCTATGTACACTACGTAATTGTGTGCAAAGTGTTTCCAATCAAACAAAACAACTCGAGCGGCAGTTTTGCAGTGCATTCAATTTAAATTGTGTAGCAAAAAATCCTAGTCTTAAGAAATAATCTCCACAAAAACCCATTAATTAATTGTCTTTGAACGTCAAAATAAACATTTGCATCGTGTCGTCACGAAATGAGAGCCAATCAGAAACAGTGTTACATCTCTCAATCCTAGTTCCCAACCGAGATCAGGATATCACGATCGGAGCTCGGCCGTTTGTTTTGGCGCAACACACTTAAAACATTGGGAACTCGGATCCAACTAAATAAAGATCATGTTTGAACTAAGATGTTTGGATCTCGGCTCAGGGACGTTAAAGGTGCAACCGGGTATAATACACCTGTGTCTTTTGGTACAGATTTATTACCTCTTCAAACTGTTGGTCAAAGTTCCAGCAGGTAGTTTTTAATTCATAGCAGGATTTTCGACGAATGTTTTTTTTTTCTTTCAAATATGTCATGAATCAGTTTTAAATTCACATGTATTGAATAACGTTATGATGAAACATGTTTTAATAGTTTGGTGTTTGTGCACAGACCTTAATAAATGTATAAATTTTTAGTGTTTCTTCTATGACGGTGTTAATGTATTCTTTCGTTACTATTAACAAACGAAATACGGGCTGGAGCTATAAGGTAACTTACTACAGCCAATAAACACGCAATTAGCTGGATTAGCGTACAATTTTGTTTTGCCAGTTTCAGCTGAGTTTTGTGTGTTGAAATTGATAAGGCTACAGATAAGCGGTTAACTGATTTGGGAAGGGTGTAGGGGAGGGATGCTAGGTTAGCNATTCTCGATGGGTTCTAGCGAGCGAATCGCACCAGTATTCGAGACAGTCACACGACGCGAAGTTAGTGTGACGTAGTACGATGATCAAATAATGCAATTCGTTTTCGGAGTGAGAAAAAAAAAAAACTCTTTTAATTTTTGTACTTAAACCAAAATTTTAAATCATTAAAATGAAGTGGCCTTCGGTGTAAGAATTAAGTTAATTTCCGAGCATTTTAAGTTGTTTGTGCAGTTAGTATAAATAGCGATGACAACAGAAACGTCTGATACTCATTCCCTTTAAAAAAAAAATTTTTTTTGTAGAGTTCCTAGTAAAAATTGTCAACACCCGAAGGTCACGCCAGCAGCAGCGCCCTTTCACAAGTAGACTGCGGTTTGAAATATCGCAGTCGCGTGCTCCCGAAGCTGTGGATACGCATTCACGCGTAGCTGAATTTCTCGGAAATTAGATCTACATTAAGATATTACTAAACGCAATGTAAGCCAATGGATTGCATTTTTTTTTTTGCCGTACCTCCAGGAATTCACGCAGAAAAGCTCTAATATTTATTTTGAAAGGCATTTTTACAATTTTTTTTTTTTTAAATATTTGATACCATAAAAGTAAAAAGTGGCGGCTGTAGATAATCGTTTTTTTTACCTTTCCTTGAAAAACACGATATTCCCAGAACATTTATTTACTGAGATACGCGTATATGCACAAACAATGCTTTTACGGACAGTATTTTGCTATACTCCATTCACTGTTACTTCCAACTTTTCTGAAGCCCTGCTGAAGGTCTACTTCCAGTATATGCATCCGCCTCATGCAAACAAAGGTTAACCGAGCCTAGAAAATTACACCACAGGGACAACGCACCGCATTAGTGCGCATTCATTAAGATAATATTCTGCATAAGAACTATTTCGTACTAAGTGTTACCAACACACCTATTTTCTCCCTGTTTTTATTCATATTAATTATAAACAAATTAAATTTAAATAGAAATATTAATAAAAGGTAACCAAGAACGTAAACAGAAGGACAAAACGCTTGAGATACATGACGCTTTTAAGAAACAATCAAATAAGTCATTCAGGGGGCGATTTTTCAAAAGTTTGTTTCAACCAGTGTGAAGAAACCGCGAATAGATTACGCATAGGAAGTACTCTTTCATCTGCTGAATGTATAGTTCANGTTTCAACCAGTGTGAAGAAACCGCGAATAGATTACGCATAGGAAGTACTCTTTCATCTGCTGAATGTATAGTTCATCACTTGCAAGCAAGTCTGAAGTTTTCTAAATGTTTGGTCTCCAACGTGAACGACTATATATCACCATTATACTATATTCTTCAGTCTACTGTTGGTTANTTTCTAAATGTTTGGTCTCCAACGTGAACGACTATATATCACCATTATACTATATTCTTCAGTCTACTGTTGGTTATAAGAACTGAAAAATACTAGAGTAAAAATACTGACTTCCAATATCAACAGCCACTCTTGAAAGGTCTTTTAGTGTTATAAACAGAATTATGACTCCACTGAGAAATAGGCTATGGGAGATAGTTTACCGAATTCATTACATTTCATTTTTAAATTGAAGTTTGCTGTATGCACGGTTATTGTTATCATCACATCTACTAAACTAAACCCCTCCCGCGAGCCACTGAAAGAAACCCTGCTTCCACAATCTCCCCCCCC
>NQII01001909.1:33372-58773 GCA_002778355.1 Clitarchus hookeri | reverse complement strand
TAGAGAGAGCGAGAGAGAGAGATTGATCGTTTGGATTCCGAAGGGTGGGACGCCATTGTATGACCGCCAGGCCACGGGCGGATGCGAGCATGTTATCTGGGCGGCTCCAAAGTCCTGGAATGCTCGGCGGTGAGATAGCGGCGGCCCGGCCCGCCTACAGAACGTTCGTTGCGCAATGCCCACTTGTTTTCCTCGGCTCCGTACGTTCAAGACACCTCGTTTCTTCAACGTCGACAAACACCGCTCGAATCCCCGGGGAAATACCTGGACACTGCCAAGTCCGATTCAGCAGAGGCTCTTCACGATTAATTGAGCTCTTATGAAAGCCCTGATTAGGGTGTAATTTTCTCTTCATGTATACTTCCGCCATATTACTTAAACTTTGCATAGCAATGGACCGTTTCATTCAGGGAAACAGGGGAATTTTTTTATTTAAGGCGTCCGTCTACCTGGAACTTTTTCCCACGTTTAGGCCGAGAAGCGCGGGAGCGATAAGGGCGACACTGCCACGCGCATCAAGTACGCCATCGCCGCTAAGCGCAAGGCTCTGAACTGGCGTGCAGTGCTCTCGTCGTGCTGCGTGTACCTATGGGACTTTCAGCGGTGACCATATTATTTTATTAGTGGGAAGTCTTTAGGAAGGTTCAGTGCAGGCCCCTATAGTAGTTTTGTATGTATCTGATGCGTGCATTTTGAGCTACAGCGCCTTGGAAAGGCCGTTTTTAGCGGTTTTGGAGTACTCTGAATTGATGTTTCTAACGTACGTGATATTTTGAAAGTACTTAACAGCTCTCGTCTGAAGTGTGTGTTCTTTTCGTAGACCAGCACGTTGGACGCACGCTTAATAGTTTCGTTGAAAAACGTGTATTTGGAACACTGCAACGCAGTTCAAGCGCCAGGTAGACGGGCGCCTTAAGTACATAGTATGCAGATACGTGTTGCTGTGAATGTTAAACAAGAATACTTCAGTGTAATCATTACAACGGGAGAGAGATTTGTTCCAGCCAACAAAAAACTTGTTTGTCGTAAGTCCAACAAAATATGCTTTTGAGCAAACAAAATCTTGAAAAGCAACAAAATAGATGTGTTCATTTAACAAAATACACATTCGAATAAAGTGTTGGGCCAAAACAAAAAATTAGACTGTCATCACAATATTTACTTTAATTAACTGCTCGGCCATTCATTTGAATGCCTTCCTTCGAAAATACAGTTCGATCATTTGTTTGAAATTGTTATGACAATTAAGATAGAAAAGTGTTGTTAGTGCATTTATTGATGCCTAAATAATGTTATAAAAATTTCAACAAAACAAGCTCGAAGGAACTAAAAAGTAAAGCTGTAAAACTTGAAATATTTATTTTAATACGTTGCTCTGAATTTTAGATGCATGTATTTAAAAAGTATTTCGATTCCGTGAGTCACTAGCTGACATTGCTAGGACGTAGCGTTTGGGTTCAAATACCCCGGGTTTGAAACTAGGTCGTACGTTTAACTTTTTTTTATATAATAACCTAAACAGTTTAAGTTGCGTAGAGCCAAACAAATCTTTAGTTGCACCAACGAAACATTACAGTTTGGGACAAATAAATAAGAACAACAAATTAATTTGGTTGCGCCAAACAAACTCTGTTTATTCAACAAAAACTTATTTATCAGTGGACACGTTCTATACATCAAAGAGTGGAACTATTTTTCCGCAGTCTGCTGACACAAGTGGGGGCCCGCATTTCATGCACGTAGTTTTGGGCAGTAATTTTTTTTCCAAAGGTTCATTTCATAAGTGCTTGCTTTACTTAGAACAGACTTTAATACAGCACTTCTGCAAGTTCTGCGTCGACTGCGTGAACCATACACAAAAAAATAAGGTTTACTGGTTTTCTTCTTTTGCTGTATTCCCAACGTTGGCCCACGAATTGTGAGTCTGAAGAACTAACAAAAAAAATCACGTATAAACAATAACGTGAGTAGAATACTTACGGGGAGTTTGGGCCAAGGGGCTGGGGGACCGGAGCGTCGGAGCTGTTCGTGCTCTGTCATTCCAGTCGGCCAGCAGCCATTTACCACTCAAAATTTCCTTTTTTCCTCAATTTCCCTTCTCCCCAAAAAATCGATTAGATTTTCCTTAAAATTTCCCTTTTTTCCCTCAAAAAATCACCGATCCCCCAGCTGCAAAAAAAAAAAGAGTCTCAGAAAGGCCATTTTCGATCCATCGGAAGTATTTGGGAGGGTTGCTTTTCGAGGGCAGAGCAGTGGCGGTTATATTGGTTTTATAGGCATAGGGTATGCCAAATCGATACACAGGGTCCAGGGTCTGGATTCAGACCTAACAATCAGCCATCTTGGTTCTGTCAGTCATCTTGTCCGCCATGTTGGATGTTTGCGACCTTGACCCCGTGACATTGGATGACCTAAACCCAAAAATTCCGAAATTTCGTAAAAGTTTATTTTATAAATTTATAAAAAATATTAAAAAATAATATTAAAAATTTTATTTAAAAAACTTACATTTCCTCAGGTCTCCTTCCCAGCTCCATGTCAAGAATGCGATTGACCTTCCTCTAATCAATAACATTATCTTAACATTCCCATCCCCTACCAATATTTCTCATTGGCTAATTAGTCAGCAATAAAAATAAATACCGTTGAGGAAATTCTTTAACGTTTATGTTGTGGTAAAATTAATAATGTAAAAAAATTATCAAAGATAACCATTTACAAAGTCTTATATTACTATAATGCAAATATATATTGTTGAAGTGTTAATGTTAATAAAGCCTCTACGCAATGTTGCCGAAACCAAATGTTGTATTACTCTAATAATAACAGGAAGAACAAGATATTTTGTGTTACCGCTACAGTAACGAAATGTTCATTCAACACAAGTTTACACTGTCTTGGCGTTGTAAAATGGCGGATAGTAGTGAACAGCGATATCCTCGTAAAATGAAACCACTATATTTAAATTTTAAAGCATAGTATGAGAGAACTATATGTGGCTTAGATTAGATCTTAAGCCTTGCAAAGCAGTTTACTTATGCCAATTGTGCTTATATGTATAGAGCATAAAGTATCTCCACGTAACAAAGGAGAACTGCAGTTATTCGTACTGTTATTCTGAATATACACTATATGAAACTCAATCATATATGTTAAGATAGATGGGTACGGTTCCCCTCCTTTAGTCCATTCCACTGTTTCTTGGAATGTTTTGAAACCAACAAAGAAAAATCACCCTACGAGTAACATGTCAACCTGTTTTTTTTTTAATAACTTGTATACCACAAATGTATAGCTCTGTGATTAACTTTAAAGTATTATATTGTTTAATAAATTAAACTTTAACTTAGTATCTTCTATAACTTGTAATGTTTATTTCGTATTCAATACGAATTAAAAACAGCGAGAGCAGCGATGTGTTGACAACGGCTAGTAAGAAATAGTTCACAGTTAAAATGTAGTTTTGACGAATGTTTTTGGTATGCTATTTGTAAATTAATCTTTGCCTATTGAAATATTGAAATTTTTAGGTAGCAATGATGGAAACATGTTTAATTTCTGTGGTTAAAAATATCAGCGTAAATTACGGTGCGTAGGTCCTAGTGACTTGGTGTTTTTTTCGGCCGAGGAAAAAACTTGGATAGGCGGAGCGGAGCTTGTGTGTGCGTGCGTGCGTGCGTGCGTGTCTCTCTCTCGCTCTCTCTCTATCTCTGTCGGGAAGTTTCGCACTGCTAATAATAGCAAAAAATTATACTTTTTTTTTCTATTTTAGTATGTTTAATTCTTATTACAGCAAATATAATAATTTTTGCATTTGTAATTTACAACTGAAACGAGATTTTAATGTTTGCATACTTCTTATAACATATTTAGATGTAATGGCGGGACGGTTACAAATCCGAAGGTTGGCAGCAGTGCGGCGTCACGACGATGGCGTGGGGTGTTGCGCTTGGCTGAACTATGTTTTTAAACCCACATAGGCAAGTTATGATGTGATAAATATGTTTTTCCACGGCAGGAATAAATATACATACTGTAACGTGTGTTGTGACCACTGTGTGTGAAAGGGTATTGTCATTACGTTACGTTGGACCACGTATCTGTGATTTGCAAATATTGGACGTGCGAAATTTATACGTTTTAACCGTGAACTGTTCTTATAATGAAATTAATTATTTGAAAGCCACGTCTGCTTATTTATCACAACTATGTAACTTCGACCTAGGTGTTTGAAACACATTTGTGTAACGTGCTTACGCCTGTGATTTGAATGTTTGCCACAATCCCAACAAAGTATTAAGCTCAGTCAGAAAATTTTAAATAAATAAACATTGTAAAAACTAAGTACATGTGCAAATAAATATAAGCGGAATAAAAGTGCATGTTTACCACAATTTTTTAAGTTTGCCACTGCTACGCACAAACAATAAGCGACATGAGTTGCGTGCTTTAATTTACTGCCTTTTCGTTGGACTGGTTGTTCCTTCGTTTTAATATTTATTCGAACTGAGGCCGTCCTTTTAACGAAATATCCCAACACATATCACGCGGCAAAATATTAACGTGCATTATGTGTAATGTGCTATATCGTGTATAACACAAATGTGTTAACAATATGCAAAATGATTACCGTAAGTACTATCGTCAATACATACATTATTAAAAGGTCATAAACCTGACCTAAATATAGTTATAGGTCTATATTGTGAACATTCGTACGTAATGATTTTTGAAATATGACAGAGATTTCTTTGAACAGCTGAAAACTGCAAACAAAGCATTTGCCAGTTAAAACGCATAAGTCACACGGCAGTGTTTATGTTTACATTTAGCGGAAGGATACGTAATCTGTAACCAAAAGTATATCTTGTATAGCAGGGCTTCAGAAAAATGTGAAGTAACCGTGAATGGCATATAGTCGTATTATTTCTTTCTTTGGTAATATTTAATTTTGTGACAAAGTAATTGCACTTAATTTATTTTACATAGGAATGTTTTTTTAAAGCAAAGAAAACAAAATTTTTTAACACAAATATTAACATCAATTGAACACAATATTTGTTTTATCGCAGACTCGTCTATGTTAAAAAAAAAAAAATCACTTAACTTTACTTTCGGAAACCACAATTTTACTGGACGTGTTGAACTACAATAGTTAAGCCAATTTTTGTCGAAGGTGTCATGCGATGCTGGAATTGTGTGGGTAATTACACGCGCTTTGCAAATTATTGGAAACCGCTTTATAACCGAGACTTCGATAGCTTTTGATATAAGNCAATAGTTAAGCCAATTTTTGTCGAAGGTGTCATGCGATGCTGGAATTGTGTGGGTAATTACACGCGCTTTGCAAATGATTGGAAACCGCTTTATAACCGGGACTTCGATAGCTTTTTCGATATAAATGCCGTATCAGTTTGTTTTCATTTATTGAAATTTTCAAGCACCAATCATAATTATTCTGTCTTTATTAGTGTATTTTTTATATTCTTAATAAAAAAAACAGCGCATGCCCATTTAAATATGTGAAATATATTCGTCAAAATTTCGTAGAAACTGAATTCCATGATACGGATTGTTTTAGCGGAATTTTTTAAAATTTACTTTAGTTATTTTTAATTTCGTTAGATTGAAACGTTTCTGATGATTCTTTCAAGTTACCACTTCGATATTTAGAATTTAAGCGTCCTTGGAGCATGTCTAACAAATCTGGAAGCACAGCACTTGCGTAGTGCTGTTCGACAGACTATCGAAGTACGACGATGCGAGGGGCTCGGTTAGGCCTGGTCATATGTGTTGGCGCAGAGTCACCGATATTTAACAACTAAAAGAACAATACTTATAAAAGCTATCGTATTAAAAAAAATGTTCTAGATCTTGATGGATACATGTGCTAGAGGTTTGCCCATTGTTAAAAAATACCGGGTAAAAAAAAGGGGGGGGGGTGCTGGTTGATTCAAATTAATTAAAGTAACTGAATCACGGTTCCTTATAACACTTTTGGAATCAGCTTTTGAAAACAAACCTTCAAAGAGCATATCTTTGCCGCGTACGGGTTCTCATTTGCCGTGCGTGCTAAACGTCGCCGGTCATGATTGGCTATTGACCGGTCGTTCGATGGTTCGCGCCCAACCTGCCTTACTGCTCCGTGGGCACTCGGTATTCGCTTGCCAACGGATTGCGGGAAGTAGCTTCAACATCGCATTTCAAGCGTTGTTCGAAAATTGCCCTCAACTTAGCTAGCGCTGCGTCACATTACATAACCACGCCACTGTACCAGCTAAGGTTAAGTATGTCCACACATGCGTAAATGTCTGCAAGTGGCGTTTTTGTATAGACTTTTGACGGTCGTCTGAGCATTTTTTTTTTTTAAATCAACCCTTGAGAAATACCCTTGTCCCTGCCTGCACGATGCTTTTAACGGGCACGCCGACTGTCACGCACGCACCCGGTCAAGGTGACAGCGACGGAAAGAAAGTACAGCTGCCGCATGTCGTAACGTTGAATTAAAAGCGTCAAGTAAACACTAATATATACTGGAATTGTTTCTTTTTCTTTCAGTCAGTATTAACACAAATAAGTGTAAGAATGAGCACATTTGTGAAACATTTACTTTCCTAATAATTTCACAGTTTCACTTGACCGACGTATAAATAAAGTGACCAGGTGCAGGGCTTTGTTAGTTTTACATATGACGGAATAACCGATATTGCACGTACCAGTAGATTTTAAGACGCTGTGTCACCCCTATTAATTTTAGTGTCACAACAAGAGTCAAAGTCATTACTGAAAATGGTTCATTATAGAAGTATTACATTTCCTGTTTCTGTGCAAATTTTTTGTACTGTTAAACAATAGGTGTTCCCTGGCTGTCATTAGGTGATAATGAATTAATATGTAACATTTTGTATTAAGTTGATTGTTGCATAAATATGCATTAGTATTTCATTTATTATGTATATAATGATGAGTAACGTAGTTAGCGTAGCTTATGTGGTCGTATTCTTCAATAAATCATGCTAAATTAGAATCAAGAAGAAAAAAAAAATGCGATATGGTGGGTGACACGGTCTATTCAGCGGGGCTTTCAAAAGTGCACATTTCACAGCGAATAGCGTATAGGATGGCAGACACCAGCCAAGCAGGGCTTTCTCGTACAAAACTATAAGTCGGCCGGGAAGCGAGCGTGACTTGTAAGTAAGTGACGTCAGAACCAGCAGGTTGTATGCTCAGCGACACGTGATAGCAGGGGCGCGCGAGACGGCTAATTGCCCGCTTGTTTGTCGCGGCATCTCGAACAGCGATAAGAAGGCGGCGCGGCGTGTCGCAATCCGCGGGCGAGAATACCTCTGCGGCTGAGCTAACAGCTTGCGACGTACTGTAAGTCCCCGGGGCGAGCTGGCTACATTAACTGTACGACGCCAGCCAGACGCTCGCTGTTCGCGGGTTTCTAACCACTTCTCCAATCAAACCTCTGCAAAATCACCCCATCTATGAGGTTTTTTTTCCCCCCCCATAATTATGTACGCACTGTACACCCGTATTTCATCACCTAACTCAAACTCGATCTTCTTACGAGAAAAACAACGCATGAGATGAATAGAAGCTGATGACAGACGACTGATTATATAAACAGTTTCATGTAAAGGTAAAATCTTCCAGCAGATGACTGTCGCGTAAATCAAACGAAGACAAATCGGCGAAAGAAGGATTCGGAGCGTTGTGATGCTTCCGAAAGAAACAACATTTCCAAAACGCCATTTCCTGGTTTCGCTGGTTATACCTTGAAGTCCAAAACGAAAGAGGTATGCCAGAAGAACTTAACGTTCTTCAACACTGACGACCTTGCAACACCAACTTGTATCATCCTTGTCTACATCATAATTAACACTTATGATATTACGGTACACCTTGGTTGGATAGTANGGGGGGGTGCTGGTTGATTCAAATTAATTAAAGTAGCTGAATCACGGTTCCTTAAAACACTTCTGGAATCAGCTTTTGAAAACAAACCTTCAAAGAGCATATCTTTGCCGCGTACGGGTTCTCATTTGCCGTGCGTGCCTAAACGTCGCCGGTCATGATTGGCTATTGGCCGGTCGTTCGATGGTTCGCGCCCAACCTGCCTTACTGCTCCGTGGGCACTCGGTATTCGCTTGCCAACGGATTGCGGGAAGTAGCTTCAACATCGCATTTCAAGCGTTGTTCGAAAATTGCCCTCAACTTAGCTAGCTAGCGCTGCGTCACATTACATAACCACGCCACTGTACCAGCTAAGGTTAAGTACGTCCACACATGCGTAAATGTCTGCAAGTGGCGTTTTTGTATAGACTTTTAACGGTCGTCTGAGCATTTTTTTTAAAAATCAACCCTTGAGAAATACCCTTGTCCCTGCCTGCACAATGCTTTTAACGGGCACGCCGACTGTCACGCACGCACCCGGTCAAGGTGACAGCGACGGAAAGAAAGTACAGCAGCCGCATGTCGTAACTTTGAATTAAAAGCGGCAGGCAAACACTAATATATACTGGAATTGTTTCGTTTTCTTTCAGTCAGTATTAACACAAATAAGTGTAAGAATGAGCACATTTGTGAAACATTTACTTTCCTAATAATTTCACAGTTTCACTTGACCGACGCATAAATAAAGTGACCAGGCGCAGGGCTTTGCTAGTTTTACATATGACGGAATAACCGATATTGCACGTACCAGTAGATTTTAAGAGGCTGTGTCGCCCCTATTAATTTTAGTGTCACAACAAGAGTCAAAGTCATTACTGAAAATGGTTCATTATAGAAGTATTACATTTCCTGTTTCTGTGCAAATTTTTTGTACTGTTAAACAATAGGTGTTCCCTGGCTGTCATTAGGTGATAATGAATTAATATGTAACATTTTGTATTAAGTTGATTGTTGCATAAATATGCATTAGTATTTCATTTATTATGTATATAATGATGAGTAACGTAGTTAGCGTAGCTTATATGGCCGTATTCTTCAATAAATCATCCTAAATTAGAATCAGGAAGAAATGAATATAAAAAAAAATGCGATATGGTGGGTGACACGGTCTATTCAGCGGGGCTTTCAAAAGTGCTCATTTCACAGCGAATAGCGTATAGGATGGCAGACACCAGCCAAGCAGGGCTTTCTCGTACAAAACGATAAGTCGGCCGGGAAGCGAGCGTGACTTGTAAGTAAGTGACGTCAGAACCAACAGGTTGTATGCTCAGCGACACGTGATAGCAGGGGCGCGCGAGACGGCTAATTGCCCGCTTGTTTGTCGCGGCATCTCGAACAGCGATAAGAAGGCGGCGCGGCGTGTCGCAATCCGCGGGCGAGAATACCTCTGCGGCTGAGCTAACAGCTTGCGACGTACTGTAAGTCCCCGGGGCGAGCTGGCTACATTAACTGTACGACGCCAGCCAGACGCTCGCTGTTCGCGGGTTTCTAACCACTTCTCCAATCAAACCTCTGCAAAATCACCCCATCTATGAGGTTTTTTTTCCCCCCCCATAATTATGTACGCACTGTACACCCGTATTTCATCACCTAACTCAAACTCGATCTTCTTACGAGAAAAACAACGCATGAGATGAATAGAAGCTGATGACAGACGACTGATTATATAAACGGTTTCATGTAAAGGTAAAATCTTCCAGCAGATGACTGTCGCGTAAATCAAACGAAGACAAATCGGCGAAAGAAGGATTCGGAGCGTTGTGATGCTTCCGAAAGAAACAACATTTCCAAAACGCCATTTCCTGGTTTCGCTGTTATACCTTGAAGTCCAAAACGAAAGAGGTATGCCAGAAGAACTTAACGTTCTTCAACACTGACGACCTTGCGACACCAACTTGTATCATCCTTGTCTACATCATAATTAACACTTATGATATTACGGTACACCTTGGTTGGATAGTAATGTCTCCTTCTGTGGTAATAACCTCGTAGCATGATGGATATATTCACTGTGCTTCTGTTTTACACAAAAGTACCTTAATTTTGGTTAAATTGAAGTTTTAATTATATTTCATACATAAATTATTATACCATTTATAATTAATCTGAATAACAACAGGACGAAAATAGGTGTGTTGGTAATGGCTAGTAAGAAATAGTTCTTATGCAGAATATCATTGCACTGAGTGCGCACGAATGTGGTGCGCTGTCCCTTTGGCGTGGTGTTTGCATGAGGCGGAGGAATATCTTGGAAGTAGAACTTAGCAGGTCTTCAGAAAAGTTGAAAGTAACCGATACTGTACTATATAAGACTGCTCACGGTAAGTGAGCGCTCTTGAGATCAACCTTCGAAAAAAAAAAAAATCACTTATCGTAACTTCATGCACGCTACAGCAAACACTGGCGCTCAAGCTCCCAGTTAAGTTGGCAGCATTTTAATGAAAATATTTCTAAGACTTGACGGTGTTTTGCGAGTGTATTGCTACTGGTGCCAATGTACAATATTTTATACACATAAGGGCATTATATACTGTAGTCCATGCACAATTACTTCCAACCTTCCTGAAGCCCTGCTTAAGTTCTATTTTCAGAATGTTCCTCCGCCTCATGCAAACAAGGCTTAACGGCCCTGGCCCTGCCCACCAAGCCGGCAGATGCCAACTTCAAATGGGGAATCAACGAAATTCCCTCACATTGCGTCAAATTTAAAGGTAACTATTTCAAACAGAAAACATTTTGACGCGTGACTTTCTCAGAAAATATTGCTATATAAAATTATTTTTGGGGAAGAAAAAAAAAAGTTATATATGTAAATTTCAATAATACATTTTAGAAAAAAAATTAAACAAAACAATTTGCAAGATGTCTTANAAAAAAGTTATATATGTAAATTTCAATAATACATTTTAGAAAAAAAATTAAACAAAACAATTTGCAAGATGTCTTATAATGTAGCAACATTCCTTAAGATATTTCACGTAGAATACGTTTTTGTTTGTAATTGTCATCTTTAAAATTGACGCAATGAGAAAGAATCCCGTTTAACATTGGTTCCCCATTTGAAGTTCGCGGATGCCGGCTTGGCAGGCAGGGCCGTTAACTGATTCTAGAAAATTATATCAAAGGCACAACACACCGCATTCGTGCGCACTCAGTGTAATAATATTTGGCATGAGAACTATTTCTTACTAGGAATTACCGACTCACCTATTTTCTCACTGTTATTTTTCATATTGATTATAAATGAAATATTCTAATTTATAAATAAAATAAAAGTAAAATTTCTTTTCATTTCATGTCAACACGAGTATACAACCCTTGTGATATAACACAATAAGGAAGCAACGAAACACGTCAGACATGGGGTGATTTTCCAAACTTTGATCCGAAAAGTGTGAAGAAACTGCGAATACACTATATATTTACACATTTACTTCCTTAAAAACTCCACGGTTTTAGGGGTGTGGCGCATGAAAATAGCGAGACGGTCCATCGCAATGTTAATTTTTACATATGATGAAAGTATTCAAAATGAAAAGAAAAAGTAGGTCCTACGCAGGGTTTTCAAAAATGCCCAATAAACCGTACTCACGATATTATTTAATAGCAGTGGTATGAACAGGAGCGAATCCAAGGGGCGGGGAACGAGAGAACGCCTACCCATTTTGCACGTAACCAGAAGTTTTCGGGAAATGACTTAGTCATGTCTCTGCCGTAGTTACTAAAGAAATTTTTTGTCTAGTTTGATTTTGTAATTTCACGTTGTCTTACTGTCGTGGATATTGAACAAGAATCTACTAAAATTGCAAAGCTTGATTTTTTTTTTTTTTTTTTTTTTNACGTTTTATGTATTTACCTGAATATCGGAAAATAATTTTGTTTTCGTAAAATATACTGTTACGCGCTTGCAGCTTCGCATCCCGCGCGAGCGAGTGGAAGTGAAGGACAGCGGCGGCAGCAAGTCAAAGGATTGTTTTGAATGAACAGGGGAGCGATAGGCCGGTGGCTGCGTATCTGTTACAGAAAGCGAGCCGACACGATAATGAAAAAATTACTCTTCTCAACCAATCACAAATATATTGGAACTTTATATTTTTTATTAGGAATATGATCAGGAATAATTGGACTATCGATAAGTTTATTATTTCGAATACAATTAGGTATACCAGGATCAATTATTGGTAATGATCAAATTTATAATACAATTGTTACAGCTCATGCTTTTGCAATTATTTTCTTTATAGTTATACCAATTAAAATTGGGGGTTTTGGTAACTGATTATTACGCATTATAATTGTAGCACCAGATATAGCATTTCCACGAATAAACAACATAAGATTTTGATTATTACCTCCCTCATTANTATAAATAAAATAAAAGTAAAATTTCTTTTCATTTCATGTCAACACGAGTATACAACCCTTGTGATATAACACAATTAGGAAGCAACGAAACACGTCAGACATGGGGTGATTTTCCAAAGTTTGATCCGAAAAGCGTGAAGAAACTGCGAATACACTATATTTTTACACATTTACTTCCTTAAAAACTCCACGGTTTTAGGGGTGTGGCGCATGGAAATAGTGAGACGGTCCATCGCAATGTTAATTTTTACATATGATGAAAGTATTCAAAATGAAAAGAAAAAGTAGATCCTACGCAGGGTTTTCAAAAATGCCCAATAAACCGTACTCACGATATTATTTAATAGCAGGGGTATGAACAGTAGCGAATCCAAGGGGCGGGGAACGAGAGTACGCCTACCCATTTTGCACGTAACCAGAAGTTTTCGGGAAATGACTTAGTCATGTCTCTGCCATAGTTACTAAAGAAATTTTTTTGCCTAGTTTGATTTTGTAATTTCACGTTGTCTTACTGTCGTGGATATTGAACAAGAATCTACTACAATTGCAAAGCTTGAATTTTTTTTTTTTTTTACGGTTTTGTGATGCTGTTAGTAAATCCGTGCAAACGTTTTATGTATTTACCTGAATATCGGAAAATAATTTTGTTTTCGTAAAATATACTGTTACGCGCTTGCAGCTTCGCATCCCGCGCGAGCGAGTGGAAGTGAAGGACAGCGGCGGCAGCAAGTCAAAGGATTGTTTTGAATGAACAGGGGAGCGATAGGCCGGTGGCTGCGTATCTGTTACAGAAAGCGAGCCGACACGATAATGAAAAAATTACTCTTCTCAACCAATCACAAATATATTGGAACTTTATATTTTTTATTAGGAATATGATCAGGAATAATTGGACTATCGATAAGTTTATTATTTCGAATATAATTAGGTATACCAGGATCAATTATTGGTAATGATCAAATTTATAATACAATTGTTACAGCTCATGCTTTTGNATATAATTAGGTATACCAGGATCAATTATTGGTAATGATCAAATTTATAATACAATTGTTACAGCTCATGCTTTTGTAATAATTTTCTTTATAGTTATACCAATTAAAATTGGGGGTTTTGGTAACTGATTATTACGTATTATAATTGTAGCACCAGATATAGCATTTCCACGAATAAACAACATAAGATTTTGATTATTACCTCCCTCATTANTATTATAATTGTAGCACCAGATATAGCATTTCCACGAATAAACAACATAAGATTTTGATTATTACCTCCCTCATTAACATTATTAATTATATGTACAATGGTTAATACAGGAACACGCACAGGTGGCGCACGCTTCTGACCCTGGTTGTATTGATTGCTGCGTTTATCTGAGGAATTCTCTGGATTACTGACCTTGTTCACCCTGCGTCCCACATGGTCAGGGCGAACGATATAAAAGTGTGAGAGGTCTCCGAGCAGAGTAGTTGATGCGTGACTGAGTTCCGAGCGACAGACGACGAGCGGCGAGAGAAGTGACCAGCGGAAGGGAAATCTGCGACTGCGAGTACCAAGCAGTGAAGAGTGCGGCTGGCAGGCTGNCAGCGGAAGGGAAATCTGCGACTGCGAGTACCAAGCAGTGAAGAGTGCGGCTGGCAGGCTGGACTATTGGACTAGACGCGTGAGTGAAATACATAAAAAATGGTGGCAACAGAGAGACTGAACACGTGTTAATGATAAGTATGAGTTAATTGACTGTAAACAAACAGAGACAATTAAGAAGGACGGTAGTTAGATTTGAAATTGACATTAAATATTGCGTTTACTGTTAATTAAAAAGCGTAATAGTGGATATAGATATTTTAATGCTGTAAATAATAGCTGTGTAAATAAATTAGAAATCATTTTTTTCTTTTATTTTTATTAAGACCTCCATCCTTCACGAAATCAGATACGCCCGCCAGGCGTCCGTGTTACAATACATTTTTTTACTGTTCAGCGTAAAGGCGCCATTATTTAGAAAACTTTGGTGGGGTGGAAAAGAGGGGTGGAAGGCTAATATTTATAATGTAATATATACTGATAAGTATAAAACTGTATTGCGTATGGCACACATTAGAATGGCTGAAGTTGAGTGGCGAAATAATAAACATCAAATTTAGTTTATCTTTAGTGCCAGAGGTAAACTACTGCAAAATAACAGAGGAGAACTACTTGAGATTGGCGACCCGAGATCCCTTCCTTTTTTCATCCGTTTCATAATATGAGCGTCCATGATACATGTCGCTAAATGCATTGTATGTTATTGTACAAAATTATAGTTAAAATTATTTCTGTGTATTGATATTTAAAAAAAAAAACACGAGTATATTCGCTGGAATGTTTTACTTTGCATTGGTTTGCTAATAAATTAGTTTTCCACATTTTCACATGTTGCAGAGTTAATAACATCTTTGATTTGTTTACAATTTTAGGATGCGTGTGCACAAATTCAGGGTATATGTGTGCGGCAAGATNGTTAATAACATCTTTGATTTGTTTACAATTTTAGGATGCGTGTGCACAAATTCAGGGTATATGTGTGCGGCAAGATGTAAACCTAAAGTAGTAAAAAATGGCCCCAGGTTATTAAAAATTAACGAAAATGTATTTTTCCAAAAAGCAGTATCGCGTTTTTTTTATTATTACGATGGATAAATTTTACTGGTTGGAANGTTAATAACATCTTTGATTTGTTTACAATTTTAGGATGCGTGTGCACAAATTCAGGGTATATGTGTGCGGCAAGATCTAAACCTAAAGTAGTAAAAAATGGCCCCAGGTTATTAAAAATTTACGAAAATGTATTTTTCCAAAAAGCAGTATCGCGTTTTTTTTATTATTACGATGGATAAATTTTACTGGTTGGAANAACGAAAATGTATTTTTCCAAAAAGCAGTATCGCGTTTTTTTTATTATTACGATGGATAAATTTTACTGGTTGGAACAGCGATTTCTGCTGAATTACATGGAGTAAATCCCGTTACTCCAAGAGGTACTCTGCTACCAGTTAATACGTCTGATTGGCCAGTTGGTAGCAGCTTCTTAATTGACTTTCATTTGCAGTTGGTTTGTGGCGAGTCATTTTGAAATCAACCTTTGAAAAAATTCCGTGCTCCTGACGAACGCATTCATTGACATGCTTCTAGTATAGTTGACAAAGATATGGGAAAAGCAGTTTCGTGTCTTGTTAGCATCGTATGATTACATACAACTACGTAAATATAATTTATGTAATTAGATTATACAATCTNGTTTCGTGTCTTGTTAGCATCGTATGATTACATACAACTACGTAAATATAATTTATGTAATTAGATTATACAATCTCAAAATAATTATGTATATCAAATCATTTCGAGATCAATAAATTAAATGATACATTGAATTCAAACTGATACAAAAGGTATAACATTTTTTCTACTTACAGATAGTTATATCGACTCTTGGCAGTAAGAATCAATTAAAANACTGATACAAAAGGTATAACATTTTTTCTACTTACAGATAGTTATATCGACTCTTGGCAGTAAGAATCAATTAAAAGTTATTAATTACAATTAATACTAAAATAAAATATAGTAGCACAAGTCGAATGAAAAACAATTAACCAATAAATATAAGGGAAATAAAAAATAATCATAATTTAATATTGAATTTAATTTTACTAATTGCAAATTAGGTATTTTATATCAACTAAATTGTGACAATCCCAGTCACAGTTTCCAGTACTTCTACAATGGTTAAATACCTACTTCTTTGTATAGTAAGAGTGACGGGTGATACGTGCTTATTTTGGAGCTATAATCAACAATTCGTTATAGTTAAAGGGGCCGCGGTGGCTGAGCGGTTTGCCTGCTCGCCTCCTGCCAAGGCGTACCGGGTTCAATCCCCAGCCGGGTCACTCAGGACTTTAACAAGTGTGAATTGTGCCGGACGATGCCGCTGGTTGGTGGGTTTTCTCGGGGATATCCCGTTTCCCCCGCCCTTTCATTCCGGCGCTGCTCCATGCTCACCTCGCTTCATCCTCATCGGCTGTCAAGACCTCGATGTTAAGAGCCGCCCAAATCTCTTCACTCACTCACATTATAAATAAAATGTACTAACAAATCTACTTTCATAAAATTCAAACCTCAATTACGTTTATTTCCATAATACTGTAACCCATCTCCATTTACGAACGCTTGATTTACTTTGTTTGTTCTTGTGCACATACTAGGAAGTGACTTGAGAACTAGTATATTACAGACATATTTATTATCCTAACAATTTCACAATTTAACTTTATCTGCGTGTGAATTAAGTGATTGAAGTCCTTGGCAGCGTTAATTTTACGNTCCTAACAATTTCACAATTTAACTTTATCTGCGTGTGAATTAAGTGATTGAAGTCCTTGGCAGCGTTAATTTTACGAATGTTGAATGCATACAAAATGAAAAGAAAATTAGATCAAATCAAGGTTTTGAAAAGTGATGAGTTATCCGCGAACAGCATATACTCGTATTTCACTGTCCAATGTTGCTGATTCGGGTTTATAGTGTATAAGTTCAAAAGACTGTGTTTACATTAGCGTAGTAATGGCAGAATTATGCGGATTCACTGACACGTAGGTCAGACTCCACAGTAGTCTGTGTAACAGTGTTTCAGCTGTTTACTCATTGGTCGCTCCCCCACTGAGTAGTCAAATCTACATCAGACCAGAGAGCATGAGATTCGACTATCTGTTTTCGTGCAGGTTTGAGTTTTGCTACTAACTCTTGAGTTGCCGTTGGGCGCTTCTCGTAAACTATGATATAACAGCGAGAGTAACTCGGAACGTATACGCATTTGAAGTCGAGCCTGTCCTAAAATGAATTCGCAAAAATCTCTTCTTTCCTCCTTGCAGTCATTAGAATTCCCTTCCTTGAACTTCTGTTACTTTACTTTGTCCTAATTTTGACTTCGAACACTCNGTGTCGGTCGTCGCTGAAGTTGAGACATGAAATGTAACCCAAGTATGGAACAGCGACGGAATGCACCGAAGGTGAGTAAATTGGAGCACACAGAGAAAGCCCCCTTGTTCTCTTCGTCGGCAAAGTATTGCCACATTTCTCACATGCGAAGGTCCGTTCTCGGATCCACCACGTCGCTGTGTGCGGCCGGTGTGTCGATCACACTGCCACAGACAATCTTATTGTACGTTTTCGAAAATATCGTAGTGATTTGTTTCGCTCAGCATACACTTTGTCAGTCTAGCTGCGATTAGATGATGTATGTACTGTGTAAAGAGCATCGAGTACCGGAGCTTTACTTTAGATCTTACCAGAGGGGACTGTTCTAGGCAGCATTCCACCTATAGATATAAGTTCGAAAAACAACGAAATGACAGTTCACTTCGACACACTTTAGACGAGGTCGAAAAGGCACACAAGTGCGTGGGTCGCAACAACAGCCACGCCATTCGGTAATGTTCGCTAGCACTCGGCATCCGTCGTGTTTTTTAGCACACGACGCTGCGATGCGCTGTTGTTTGTTTACGTTTATCGCTTAAAATACCGTAGACTAATGTTGGCTGCGCCGATTGTCTTCTTCCGCGATGTTTAGGTGCATTGGCTCTTACCGACGAAGTTTTGTGTTTTTCACTGACTGGCTGAAGCACAGTATATAAATGATGATAAAGATAATAAATTAAACGTATTAAGTGTTATTAAAATGCAGTAGCCTGCCACGTCACACATGCCCAAAGTTTCAACTTAAAAATTTGTATTTAATAAGTTAAATATTTTAAATCTTCTGCTTCTAGTAATCTTAGTGTATGTCTACCTTAGTCTAGATGGATTTTCAGAATACTAGGGTGGGGAAACAGGAAATCGTCCGGTGATTCCGACATGCGATAATCCGGGAGTGGCCCCGCTAGAAATCGAACCTGGTTACCCTTGAGGGGAGCCGAGNATCCGGGAGTGGCCCCGCTAGAAATCGAACCTGGTTACCCTTGAGGGGAGCCGAGCGCTCACCTCAGCATGGTTTCTGGGGACATAATTTTCCATCTCATCCGAATGCTGACTCGTTTTCTGGTGCATCCCACTGCTATTTGCCTCTCCCCTCGTCCTCACTTCTTCCCTCGGTTCCTGGCAGTATGAAATGCGATTATTATTAGCCATACTCATCTAGGAATGTTCTTGAATGTGGCGACACCCAGTGACGTGTGTAAACTGTTGCAAGGTAAGCTGTGTTTTTTTTTCTGTGTGTAGGTTTTATAAAGAAATACTCCGGATCACTTGAATAAACTATTTATTAGTTTTAAGAAAGAACAATATGATTTCAACAAGGCACATACCGCTATGACACAACAACGGTAGCTTTTTTTTTTTAGCTAATAATTTGTTTACAGTATTACCATCTTAAGAATATAAATTTTTTTTATATTGCATTGTATATTATATTACAACACTGTGATATAACTTATCGTTTGCTAGTTTACACACAGGCTTCTTAAACCTGGAAGCGCAGTTGACGCCACAGCACGTGTGTAACGGGTGCCTCGCCGCTCTCTCGTGAGTGGCCGCAGTACATTCCGTTTCTCCCATCCCCACTCTGGTTACATGGTTCCTGCTGCGTGCGCCGAGTGCGTACAGCACTGAGCAAGCACCAGTCTACCTTACGACACTTCACCACACGCCACTGGTGACATCACTTATAACAAGTTTTCAGACACAGCAGGCTTACAGGGATAAATACTGAAAGGGGCACACCGAACCTAGTTCGCGGCTTGGGAACAGGAAATTCCATAATTCGCTGTCCAGGAAACGGACGGAACGAGGACGTGGCTGCGAATAGGAAACGGCTGCCATTCCTACGGGAATTGCCTGATCACGATTCACGGTAAGTTGCGACTCGTCCGCGGCCGAGCTCCTTGCCTCGTGATTGGCGGGATCCGCTTCCCTGGCTTTCGCAACGCTCTTGTGAAATGCAAGCCGATTGCTCCTGACGTGGCTCTCGAGCATCCATAACGCTGCTGGGTAACGCTACAGTTATGTTAAAATTCTGTTTCACGAGCGTGCCCGTGTAACTTTTTTAAAATCAATATTTCATGTCTTGCATGTATTTAACATAAAATCGACGCGTTTCTATTGCGTTGAAAACTAACTAAAGTCGGCAGCATGATGAGAGGAGGCTACTGCCACGGATAATCCAAAGCACTGACGAAATGGCAGAACAAAGACGGGGGAGGAAGCGGCGGTGCCCCGAGAAAACCCCACACTCCGGTCGTGTCGCCACACTGTCCACTTGAGAATCCCTCGAATAAGTTCCCGCCCTCAAGGGTTCGGGATGGGATCGAACCTCGCACTCCAGCTGTGGGAGTTTACTAATTAACCTTATAAGCTACCTTATTATGTGTGTGTGGGAGGGCGACACGAGCTTTCGCTAATTAAGGTTTCTGCAACCTGGTAATGAATCCACGATTTTTTTTTAATAATTTGCAACCGGACAAACTAAATAACGTAAACTGCACTTTAAGACAAGACTACGTTCGTCGTTTCCTGGTGCAGAAATATCCAGTGGCCTTCACGTCATCGTTGTCCTACGACATCCACACATTTATTAGATCTGCCCCGCTTACAGATTAAACTAAAGTTTGACCTACATCTCGAAAAGGCACATACACGTACCCTTCCTTGCCTTACCCACAGTTCGGCTCTGGAACCACGATGTATAATTCCATAAGCTGGCGCCCTAGCCAACCACATTCTAAATTGGAATTAGCAGCAGTTCACTAATTCCTAGTGAATTTCCGCCGTTCCAGTAACTTGAAAACTTGATCCATCACGAAACACCGGGAAAAGTTTTTCTCAGGCAGTGCAATGAATTCAATAATTAAGTGACATATCAGTAATTTTTCACGGAGTAATCAGCAGATAGGATCTCAGTGGCGACACCGCTCGCCTCGTTCAGTTTCCAGCGGGGACGATCCTGGATTCTCCCGCGTGGGAGACGTGGCGGACGTTGCCTTGCCCGATGTGTTTCCATTCTAGGTACTCCGACCAGTAGAACAACAAACTTTCCTCCGAACTCTGCAAGACAGTTCTTGTAAGCATGCCGCCTCATTACCATTCTACTGCTGAGCGGCGGTTCTGCTGTACCTATATTTAATTATTGTAACGCAGTGTTAGTGACTGAGCCACATAAACTAGCCACCATAATTTCCTTAACCTGTCTCAGACTCATTTTAATTTATTGTGAGCAATTATTTTTGTGTGTGCTGTACTTAAGCTGTGACAGTGATTGAAGCGTAGANGACTCATTTTAATTTATTGTGAGCAATTATTTTTGTGTGTGCTGTACTTAAGCTGTGACAGTGATTGAAGCGTAGAAAAGCAGTACGGTTAACGAGTGCTACCCGCAGGAAAGGTCATTCGCAAAACCCAGTGTATTTCGAGAATTGTTTTTGCCAGAAAGTTGGGCATCACATTTTTTTTCTAACTACTCTAAAACTAAGTGTTATATGAACCCGTGGTAGGGACGGGAGTTAAGTGCGTCTCAGGGCTAAGCCCCATAAGCCTACAAGGAAGGGATTTCATGCAAGGAGACATGCATCACGGCAAAGAGGGATTGGGCTACCATGGCCTGCTTTTGGCCACGACAACCTCTCTAAGTGTACTTATAGCTAAACTATATTAAGAAGGGAAAGGGAAAAACCGGCATAGTCACCGTAAAACCCTTTCGACAGGAAATAATTAAAAATGGTTTCATGCATTATCGTGTTTATCAGAAAATGCTACAGGAGACAAGAGGATAGGAATCATGCTCTNGTAGAGAGGGGGCGGGTCAACTTTTTTTCAATTGGCGCTGGTTTAACCAGAGTAACACTTGCGCATCACTCTGGTGGGGGGAGGAGCGCGATTGGGCAGGTCCCCCCCGAATCAGAAAACCCAGTGGATCCTGATACATCAAATTTCTCCGTGCACACGAGCCAACATTGTTTGTCGTTACATTACTGTTACTGTGCGACGTCGGTGCTACATTGTAAAAATAAAATAATGTAATTTTACACATACTCATTTCTGGTAATTTTACATTTTTTGTTGTGTAATTTGCTGAGTTTTGTATAATATTTGCAAATTTTTACTAATGTTCCTAGAATTTTATTGGCAACTAAAAGTATTTGTTTTAACATGCGATCTAGCGGTATGCAGTAGAACTACTTCGAACTCAATTTATGTGTTCAAAACGGAAGCTTAACTCCCGCTGATGGGATATACTTCCTGTTTGCATATATTTGCGTATAATATGCATATATTTGCATTTTTTTTTAGAACTTATTTTAACAACCAGATTTTAATAAGGGGTATAATAACGTAAAACTGGCAAAACGATACGTACATATTATGTAAATTAATACTTCTCTATTGTAAAAGAACTGACACTGACGATGAAATTACTTGTTAAAACATTGAACAATTTTTAAAATTTGTGCATTTACAATCACAGTGAATGTGTGATTTTACTTTTGTGTAAGTGGAAAAAGAGACCTACTGTTGTGGTGAAATCACAATTGAGGTTTATGTGTAAATTTACTTGCCATGGAGAAAAAAATACACTAATGTTACAGTTTATTTTTTGCTACAGAGTGATTTTAATTTCACACCATTCTCTGTCAAGTTAGTAGTATGGTGTAAAGGTTATTTTACCAAATTTTTAAGATAAATGTACTTGGGCGCAGAGTGAACAAAATTGACATGTACGTGTCAAAATACACGGTTTTCTGTGGAGATGCTGCTGCCAAATATATTTGTGTAAAATTACATATTTTTTTAGTGCAGAATTTAACTTCGACATGGAATGAATTCGCGAAATACTTGGGACTGTGTTCATAGAATATCTGTGGACGCTGTAATGGCCAGTATCCGCAGAAAATCGCGCGAGGTGTTGACACACCAGTTACTAGTAAACAATAAACTCCCATATCTATTCCGATCAAAGAAAAATAAAAGGCCCTTTTTTAAAACCAAGATCGCTCAGTAATTGTCGGAACATGAATTTCCGGCCGCTAATCCTGGATAAGGCACAGACGTGTCATTTTTCAGACGTTATGTTCAGGATAGTTCTGCGTTCACGCCGCCCCTCAATTAGCCTCTCACCACGGTGCTGGTCGATGTGAATTCGCACATAAGAGCGAAATGATTTGGTGGACCCTTTTATGTTAGCGTTTTGCAACGGTTATTGGTTATTTCCAGGTTTCTTGTAATAAAATGTTTATTAATTCATTTTTCTAGCGTCTCTTAATAGACGCGTGGGTAACGAGTTACTATGTTCACGTCAGTCAGTGATATTTATACATGGTGGAAATATACACAAGTAGATGAAAAAATAAACTTAGCAATGCTTTTAAAAGCGTCAAATAACCAACCATCTGTTCTCTGGAATGTTTATGGGTAGTGATTTATTACGTGGAAAGTTAAATGCTTGTTAGATTTCAGNACCAACCATCTGTTCTCTGGAATGTTTATGGGTAGTGATTTATTACGTGGAAAGTTAAATGCTTGTTAGATTTCAGTGCATTGTATAATTGCTTTAGATTAATTTTTGTTATTGGCTGTCGTTGTATGAAGTTATTTGCCATTTGATTTACACTGCAATTCCTTGACAATGGTCTCCAGAACGAAGCAGGAAGTTAAAGCGTTCTGCGAAGTGAAGGGCGGGAAAAAGTTCCGTCACTCCAACGTAAATANGACTCATTTTAATTTATTGTGAGCAATTATTTTTGTGTGTGCTGTACTTAAGCTGTGACAGTGATTGAAGCGTAGAGCAGCAGTACGGTTAACGAGTGCTACCCGCAGGAAAGGTCATTCGCAAAACCCAGTGTATTTCGAGAATTGTTTTTGCCAGAAAGTTGGGCATCACATTTTTTTTTCCAACTACTCTAAAACTAAGGGTTATATGAGCCCGCGGTAGGGACGGGAGTTAAGTGCGTCTCAGGGCTAAGCCCCATAAGCCTACAAGGAAGGGATTTCATGCAAGGAGACATGCATCACGGCAAAGAGGGATTGGGCTGCCATGGCCTGCTTTTGGCCATGACAACATCCCTAAGTGTACTTATAGCTAAACTATATTAAGAAGGGAAAGGGAAAAACCGGCATAGTCACCGTAAAACCCTTTCGACAGGAAATAATTAAAAATTGTTTCATGCATTATCATGTGTATCAGAAAATGCTACAGGAGACAGAGGATAGGAATCATGCTCTTTATTATGATAGGAAAAGTGCTAGTAGAGAGGGGGCGGGTCAACTTTTTTTCAATTGGCGCTGGTTTAACCAGAGTAACACTTGCGCATCACTCTGGTGGGGGGAGGAGCGCGATTGGGCAGGTCCCCCCCGAATCAGAAAACCCAGTGGATCCTGATACATCAAATTTCTCCGTGCACACGAGCCAACATTGTTTGTCTTTACGTTACTCTTACTGTGCGACGTCGGTGCTACACTGTAAAAATAAAATAATGTAATTTTACACATACACATTTCTGGTAATTTTACATTTTTTGTTGTGTAATTTGCTGAGTTTTGTATACTATTTGCACATTTTTACTAATGTTCCTAGAATTTTATTGGCAACTAAAAGTATTTGTTTTAACATGCGATCTAGCGGTATGCAGTAGAACTACTTCGAACTCAATTTATGTGTTCAAAACGGAAGCTTAACTCCCGCTGATAGGATATACTTCCTGTTTGCATATATTTGCGTATTCTTTAAAAATTTAAAGTCAGTTGTTATCCACATTTTTGGAGAATTTTTTTAGAACTTATTTTAACTACCAGATTTCAATAAGGGGTACAATAACGTAAAACTGGCAAAAAGATACGTACATATTACGTAAATTAATACTTCTCTAATGTAAAAGAACTGACACTGACGATAAAATTACGTGTTAAAACATTGAACATTTTTAAAATTTGTGCATTTACAATCACAGTGAATGTGTGATTTTACTTTTGTGTAAGTGGAAAAAGAGACCTACTGTTGTGGTGAAATCACAATTGAGGTTTATGTGTAAATTTACTTGCCATGGAGAAAAAAATACACTAATGTTACAGTTTATTTTTTGCTACAGAGTGATTTTAATTTCACACCATTCTCTGTCAAGTTAGTAGTAGGTTATTTTACCAAATTTTTAAGATAAATGTACTTGGGCGCAGAGTGAAAAAAATTGACATGCACGTGTCAAAATACATGGTCTTCTGTGGAGATGCTGCTGCCAAATATATTTGTGTAAAATTATATATTTTTTTAGTGCAGAATTTAACTTGGACATGGAATGAATTCGCGAAATACTTGGGACTGTGTTCATAGAGTATCTGTGGACGCTGTAATGGCCAGTATCCGCAGAAAATCGCGCGAGGTGTTGACACACCAGTTACTAGTAAAAAATAAACTCCCATATCTATTCCGATCAAAGAAAAATAAAAGGCCGTTTTTAAAACCAAGATCGCTCAGTAATTGTCGGAACATGAATTTCCGGCCGCTAATCCTGGATAAGGCACAGACGTGTCATTTTTCAGACGTTATGTTCAGGATAGTACAGCGTTCACGCCGCCCCTCAATTAGCCTCTCACCACGTGCTGGTCGGTGTGAATTCGCACATAAGAGCAAAATGATTTGGTGGACCCTTTTATGTTAGCGTTTTGCAACGGTTATTGGTTATTTCCAGGTTTCTTGTAATAAAATGTTTATTAATTCATTTTTCTAGCGTCTCTTAATAGACGCGTGGGTAACGAGTTACTATGTTCACGTCAGTCAGTGATATTTATACGTGGTGGAAATATACACAAGTAGATGAAAAAATAAACTTAGCAATGCTTTTAAAAGCGTCAAATCCCCAACCATCTGTTCTCTGGAATGTTTATGGGTAGTGATTTATTACGTGGAAAGTTAAATGCTTGTTAGATTTCAGTGCATTGTATAATTGCTTTAGATTAATTTTTGTTATTGGCTGTCGTTGTATGAAGTTATTTGCCATTTGATTTACACTGCAATTCCTTGACAATGGTCTCCAGAACGAAGCAGGAAGTTAAAGCGTT
>NQII01001909.1:22668-33287 GCA_002778355.1 Clitarchus hookeri | reverse complement strand
CCCCCTCGGGTGCCCGTCGATATCACCGTGAGAAGGGAATGCAGAGGTACAAAATGACCCCGGAACACTGACACATGCCGCGATAAGCCTATCGGGACAAATGCCACTCCCGACCATGGAAGACTGAATGACTTGGGCAGTCGTTGCGCGAATTTTCTGGTGATCGCCCCCCCTCCCCCTCCTGCATTACGCGTGGTGCGAATAACCTTCTGGGCCATGCTAGCCCAGCTGTTCAAGCCGCGGCGTGCACCTGTGTTGAGAGTGGGGAATCTCGTGCGGCAATTTGCTCCAGGTGTGTGACAGCATCGGAGCGACGAGTGACGACAGTGATCAGCAAGTGCAGTGTCTAGTATCTGGAGTTTAGAGAGAGAGAGAGAGAGAGCGAGAGAGAGAGAGAGAGAGAGACAGGCTGGCCGGACTGTGGGGGAAGTGGCATTTGATGCAAGTAGTCCTCTCGTTATTATTTACAACATTAAACTGCTCATCTATACTATTTACACTTGTATTTTCTTATCAGTGAGCGTAATATTTAATTCCAATCTCTATTATAATTTAAGTCCTTATACATGTCTTTTTACTAGCTAGTCACGTAATCCTCACTTAATAATTACATATATGATCAAAACGCCCCCCAGGCGGCTTATACCAATGTTGTCAATTTATAAAAGTAATAATTCCATGTTGCAAGGTATCTGTAGGAACTTTGTACTTTCCATGTATGTTAACACAAAATATTTCGGCGATACGCCATTGCCTATACACACACAAAAAAAAACGGTAAAGCTTGGAAAGTTCTTGCTTGAATACGGATATGTGAATTGAAAGAAATTGAAATGGATTTATTATATGTGCACGTTTGCAATAACAGCAGTTATATCCTTACAGAAAAGTACCGGTATTAACATTGCAATTCGCTAGCTGTTTATAACATACACCACTTTAGTTGAATGTTCCATAAGTCACGTATGAAACAGAACATTTTGAAAAAAAAACCAGTGATTTTCAGCTGGTTCTTTGTTGTGTATAACAAGTGGATGAAGAGTAGCTTGATCATTTGCCCAGCGAAAAGCTTTGGTTTCAGCGTGCATCACGAATAATAATTTTTTGAGAAATCGTTTATTATAGTAATACATTTTAAAGGTTCTAAATTTCCTTTTTTTTCTTTGAGGTATGCAAGTTAACTTTTCGAGAGAAATTAATGTTTTTTTTCTCTTTAATTCCAAGTTACCGACTTGGTAATGAAGTCCTAAGCGAATTCATCGCATTGCTTGGCGATAATTGTTGTTTGTCGCCCACCACGTGCACGCGATAGTGTCACGGAATGCGCCGTCGTCTCGCGTGATTACAAGTCCACCAAATCGTTTTACAATTTTCTAGCCCAGGGCATTCATCACAGGTGGTCAACATACACTTGCTATTCTTAAACGTTACAAACCATCGATTCACATTTTCGTATTCTATGTTCAGCCTTGATCCCTTCAATATTAATCGTAACATTTTTGCATATAAGACGGCCACAAACTGAGCGTCTCCCGTAATTGGAATGTTTTCGAAATTTTGATGTTTNTTGCATATAAGACGGCCACAAACTGAGTGTCTCCCGTAATTGGAATGTTTTCGAAATTTTGATGTTTTTAATTCTTCACTGCATTTTTGTCCAAATAGACAAACGTTCTTATGTAGATAATTTTTCTCATTTATACTAGCAGATCGTCTAAATATTATCGTATCTAAATTTTTATAACTGTAGCGACGGAGAGACGGCACGCTTTAGAGCGTCCCACTCTTAGATTGCAGTACAGTGTGAATGGCGCGCACTGTTGCCAGATTACTCCAGCTTTGCGACNATAGAGCGTCCCACTCTTAGATTGCAGTACAGTGTGAATGGCGCGCACTGTTGCCAGATTACTCCAGCTTTGCGACGTAACTGGTAGGCCGAGTAACAAACGGAAGGCGAAGGAGACGTCCTGATTAAGCGAATTTTATATGTTTACCTCTCTGGCTACTCGTAAGATAATGCAATCCTGCTACGCAAACTAAGGGGCTCCTTTGAAAATGAAACCTGTGAGAAACCCTATCATTGAGATTGGACGGTGCGCACGCAACGAAGATTGTTTTTTTTTCGAGGCTGCATAAATATAACTTACCAGGCAACAGCGCACGCTAAAGTGTCTAATGGCGTAGCTCAAATAATGATTCATGATTAGGTAGGGCACAATAGTATTATATGAGGTTTATTGAACATAAGGATTATACAATAACTATTTACGTGACTATTGATCGGGGGNTTTATCTCTCTAGCTACTCGTAAGAGAATCCAATCCTGCGACGCAAAGCTAAGCGGCTCCTTTGAAAATGAAACCTGTGAGAAACACCTATCATTGTGATTGGACGGTGCGCACGCAACGAATATTGTTTTTTTTTTCGAGGCTGCATAAATATAACTAGCAACAGCGCACGCAGGAACAAGGTGTTACGAATTAGCTATTAAGCCATTCATACGCTAAAGTGTGTAAGGGCGTAGCTCAAATAATGAGTCATGGTTAGGTAGAACACAACAGTATAAGATGAGGTTTATTGAACATAATGATTGTACAATAACTATTTACGTGACTATTGATCGGGGGAGCTTAAACGGAACACCAATATGCTAATTAATTGTATTAAGTGTTATCACCTCACGCCATTACTATTGAAATCTAGTTGGAAAGTCCCCACCTTGTTCATGTTGCCGGAGGCTGATTCTAGGAGGCGGTTAACGACGGCCGGACACACCCATCTTCAGTGGTCTTCTCGTTCCAGTGGCCCGACGGCAAAAGACGCCGCTCCCGGTGTTACACTGGCCTGTATCGAGCACGTTGTTTAATATTCCCGGCCTCGTTTACTGGCCAGTGGAGGGGATATCTGCAACCGTCTTCCACTAGGTGTTGTTGCAATCACGCTCGTGTCCTGGTTCCATGTTTGAAGGTGTAATCAGGCAGGCCGTTCAGCTAAGGCCTGATCACTTCATAACAAAGGACAGCGTTAACGACAGAAATCGTGTATTGNAATCAGGCAGGCCGTTCAGCTAAGGCCTGATCACTTCATAACAAAGGACAGCGTTAACGACAGAAATCGTGTATTGGAAAGAGAGCGAATGTCCATTACCCCGCACACTGCAATCTAAGAGTGAGACGCTCTATACAGTTATTGCATAGGAATATATGGGTGGAAGTAACGTGTTGAGACACAAACACAAAAACAGAACACATTAACGCCTACCACGATCGCCAGATTTATCGAGTNTGGAAGTAACGTGTTGAGACACAAACACAAAAACAGAACACATTAACGCCTACCACGATCGCCAGATTTATCGAGTATCGATTTGTTCCTATGGGGGCATTTGAAAACCCTCATTTACGAGACCCCAGTTGAGTCCATTGAAGACCTCGTCGCTCGACTATCCTGTGCGGCTGCATCGACGAGTGACGACAGTGATAAACAAGTGCAGTCTCTGAGTATCTGGAGTTTAGAGAGAGAGAGAGAGAGAGAGAGAGAGAGAGAGAGACAGGCTGGTCGGACTGTGGGGAAAGTGGTATTTGATGCAAGTAGTCCTCTCGTTATTATTTACAACATTAAACTGCTCATCTATACTATTTACTCTTGTCATTCTTATCAGTGAGCGTAATGTAATACTTAATTCCAATCTCTATTATAATTTAAGTCCTTATACATGTCTTTTTACTAGCTAGTCACGTAATCCTCACTTAATAATTACACATATGATCAAAACGCCCCCCAGGCGGCTTGTCCCAATGTTGTCAATTTATAAAAGTAATAATTCCATGTTGCAAGGTAGCTGTAGGAACTTTGTACTTACCATGTATGTTAACACAAAATATTTCGGCGATATGCCATTGTCTATACACACAAAAAAACGGTAAAGCTTCGAAAGTTCTTGCTTGAATACGGATATGTGAATTGAAAGAAATTGAAATGGATTTATTATATGTGCACGTTTACAATAACAGCAGTTATATCCTTACAGAAAAGTACCGGCATTAACATTGCAATTCGCTAGCTGTTTATAACATACACCACTTTAGTAGAATGTTCCATAAGTCACGTATGAAACAGAACATTTTGAAAAAAAAACCAGTGATTTTCAGCTGGTTCTTTGTTGTGTATAACAAGTGGATGAAGAGTAGCTTGGTCATTTGCCCAGCGAAAAGCTTTGGTTTCAGCGTGCATCACGAATATAAATTTTTTGAGAAGTCGTTTACTATAATACATTTTAAAGGTTCTAAATTTCCTTTTTTTATCTTTGAGGTATGCAGGTTAACTTTTCGAGAGAAATTAATGTTTTTTTTCTCTTTAATTCCAAGTTACCGACTTGGTAATGAAGTCCTAAGCGAATTCATCACATTGCTTGGCGATAATTGTTGTTTGTCGCCCACCACGTGCACGCGATAGTGTCACGGAATGCGCCGTCGTCTCGCGTGATTACAAGTCCATCAAATCGTTTTTTTACAATTTTCTAGCCCAGGGCATTCATCACAGGTGGTCAACATACACTTGCTTCTCTTAAACGTTACAAACCATCGATTCACATTTTCGTATTCTATGTTCAGCCTTGATCCCTTCAATATTAATCGTAACATTTTGGCATATAAGACGGCCACAAACTGAGCGTCTCCCGTAATTGGAATGTTTTTTGAAATTTTGATGTTTTTAATTCTTCACTGCATTTTTGTCCAAATAGACAAACGTTCTTATGTAGATAATTTTTCTCATTTATACTAGCAGATCGTCTAAAGATTATCATATCTAAATTTTTATAACTGTAATCACTAAATATTTACTAAGTTATTGAAATAGTCCTATAACCATTGTATAGCACTTTTCTTTAGCACAGTCACCAATAGAGCACTGCGTTTTTGTACTCTTCGCCATTAACGCCTTTGTAATACACTTGTGGCAGATTGTTTTTTTTTTGCTAAATGTCCTTCTCTTTATGATAGTAATTATTTAACCCCTATCTAACATCCAATGTAAGGGTACTTACTGTCCCTTGACATTTGTCGTCCCGTACATATTCCTAAAACGAGACTATAAATTTAGTATTAATTTTACCTCACCAGTTGAAGATACTCAATACAACTTTCAATATTTCTTTTAAAACCTCCATAGCAGGTGCTTCTTAACAAATGATTGAACTTAATGCATACTTTTAACATTTACAACAATTTATACGATTTAGCTTAAAAATTACAAAATAACGCCTAAACTATTTTCTGACGTAGTCATACTGTGACCCAATTAGACAGCCAATCACTGTGACTTTGTCTCGGGGAATGTTATCTCTGCTGGCACCTTGAATTGGCAATGGCAATTGATCGAGCATTTTTGGTACCGATATAATCACTGACTTGAGCTGACGGTGTTGACGACACCGATACATGGAAAGTATTTATCTCGGAAATGTCGTATTTAATTGTAACGACACGGCGATGGCCACGCCGTAATTAAGACGAATTTACTACCCTCGCGTAAGAGTCTTGTTTAAAGGCGCCCGTCTACCTGGAACTTTTTCCCACGTTTAGGCCGAGAAGCGCGGGAGCGATAAGGGCGACACTGCCACGCGCATCAAGTACGCCATCGCCGCTAAGCGCAAGGCTCTGAACTGGCGTGCAGTGTTCTCGTCGTGCTGCGTGTACCTATGGGACTTTCAGCGGTGACCATATTATTTTATTAGTGGGAAGTCTTTAGGAAGGTTCAGTGCAGGCCCCTATAGTAGTTTTGTATGTATCTGATGCGTGCATTTTGAGCTACAGCGCCTTGGAAAGGCCGTTTTTAGCGGGTTTGGAGTAGTCTGAATTGATGTTTCTAACGTGCGTGATATTTTGAAAGTACTTAACAGCTCTCGTCTGAAGTGTGTGTTGTTTTCGTAGATCAGCACGTTGGACGCACGCTTAATAGTTTCGTTGAAAAACGTGTATTTCGAACACTCTGCAACGCAGTTCAAGCGCCAGGTAGACGGGCGCCTTAAACGGCGGGGTTGACCAAGCCAAGCAGCGCAAACTTTCTCAATGGGAAGCGTTCCACTTCCAGGGGATTGCTTGTAGCTTCCTCTGCATATCCACACAAGTCTTGACGCATCTGAAACGCAATACGCTGCCTCAAGTACTCTTCTCGTAGGACGGAGTTTTGTGCGTTAGTGGCTTGTCGACCGCGGGACGAGACCAATGACGTTTTTCAGGTTCGTCAAAAAAATAACCGTGTTCCTAATTTGTCGATTACGGGCGGGGAAGGCTGTTGTTTCAATTAAATTTATGCATGTGGCCAGCATGTAAATTTCGATTTCTTTTCACCGTGCATATTTCACTGAATTTTCTCGGAAAAGCCCGCGGCGAGAATTTTTGTTTTAGAATTTGTTTGCTTCGACCGAAGATCAAAGACCAACGTGAGTTAGTTTGTGTCTCTTCCGTACGAAAAACGGATTTTATACACGCCCAAATTATTTTATTTTAATCTTAATTTCTTTTAATAGGTCCTTCATATTTCGGATATTTTTCCTCGTGTAACGTTACAAAATATAAAAATGAAATCAATTTTATTTTACAATAACCATCTTGTAATCATCTAATCGGGATCCCAATTTGATGGGCGATGAATATAGAGCGTTCATATTAAGGGATTGGAAATGGCTCGAGAGAAGCCACTCGTAGCTCAGCCGGCCGTGTTCGAACGCGCATACCCCCTGACGAGTCTTCTCGCATCCGGATGACGAACACGGTCTTAGAAAGTTCAGTTCAGAATAGTCTCTAGACACCCATGGGAATTTGATCTTTATTAACATGCTACAAAAATATAGGGTGACCGCTTAAAGTCACATTGAAGCGAGTCGGCGACGGAGAGACGGCACGCTATAGAGCGTCCCACTCTTAGATTGCAGTACAGTGTGAATGGCGCGCACTGTTGCCAGATTACTCCAGCTTTGCGACGTAACTGGTAGGCCGAGTAACAAACGGAAGGCGAAGGAGACGTCCTGATTAAGCGAATTTTATATGTTTACCTCTCTGGCTACTCGTAAGATAATGCAATCCTGCTACGCAAACTAAGGGGCTCCTTTGAAAATGAAACCTGTGAGAAACCCTATCATTGAGATTGGACGGTGCGCACGCAACGAAGATTGTTTTTTTTTCGAGGCTGCATAAATATAACTTACCAGGCAACAGCGCACGCTAAAGTGTCTAATGGCGTAGCTCAAATAATGATTCATGATTAGGTAGGGCACAATAGTATTATATGAGGTTTATTGAACATAAGGATTATACAATAACTATTTACGTGACTATTGATCGGGGGAGCTTTAAATTGAATACTAAGGTGCTAATTAATTATATTAAGTGTTATTACCTCACGCCATTACTATTACAATCTAATTGGAAAGTCTAGGAGGTGGTTAACGACGGCCGGACACACCCATCTTCAGTGGTCTTCTCGTTCCAGTGGCCCGACGGCAAAAGACGCCGCTCCCGATGTTACGCTGGCCTATATCGGGCGCGTTGTTTAATATTTCCGGCCTCGTTTACTGCCTGGTGGAGGGGATTTCTGCAACCTTCTTCCACTAGGTTTTCTTGCAATCACGCGCGTGTCCTGGTTCCATGTTTGAAGGTGTGATCAGGCAGGCCGTTCAGCTAAGGCCTGATCACTTCATAACAAAGGACAGCGTTAACGACAGAAATCGTGTATTGGAAAGAGAGCGAATGTCTATTACCCCGCACACTGCAATCTAAGAGTGAGACGCTCTATACAGTTATTGCATAGGAATATATGGGTGGAAGTAACGTGTTGAGACACAAACACAAAAACAGAACACATTAACGCCTACCACGATCGCCAGATTTATCGAGTCTCGATTTGTTCCTATGGCGGCAATTGAAAACCCTCATTTACGAGACCCCAGTTGAGTCCATTGAAGACCTCGTCGCTCGACTATCCTGTGCGGCTGCACGCGTGCGTGAAATACCCGGCGTATTTGAATCTTTTCGCCAATCACTCCACCGACGCTACCAAGCTTGCATTACTGACGGTGGTAGCAATTTTGAGCAATTATTATAAACATTGCTGTAAAAAGGCATTTAGCGGCGACGTTGTAAATAAACATTGTGTTGCATTTCATATGTTATTTTTGTGTTTGTGCCTCAACGCGTCACTTCCGCCCATATACTCCTATACAATAACTGTTTGTTTNTATGTTATTTTTGTGTTTGTGCCTCAACGCGTCACTTCCGCCCATATACTCCTATACAATAACTGTTTGTTTTAGTGAGCTCTACCACCCCTCAATGTTTGTCCCATGATTTTAGAATCATCCTNACAATAACTGTTTGTTTTAGTGAGCTCTACCACCCCTCAATGTTTGTCCCATGATTTTAGAATCATCCTGTATAGTTGATTAGCGCATTGAGCGTAGAGGCAATGAGCAGGAACACGTGATTTTCGTGAAAAGATTCACGCGCAGCTTTGACGTAAGTATCCTACTTGCACACCTTGAGCTTTCCTTTGTTTACTGGGGCCGCGATGGTGTAGTGGTTAGACTACTCGCTTCCCACCTAGGCGAACTGGGTGCGATTCCCGGCCGGGTCGCTCCCGGATTTTCGCATGCGGGAATCGTGCCGGACAATGCCGCTGGATCTGCGGGTTTTCTCGGGGATCTCCCATTTCCCCCCGCGCTTGCATTCCGGCGTTGATTTTTCCTCGCCTCGCTTCACCCCTATCGGCTCTCAAGACCTCGCTGTTAAGAGCCATCCAAACCTCTTCACCATCATGTATTTAGTAGGTGTATAATTGCGATGATCGAGACTGATCAGATATGCCGAGGAAAATTTGCAGAAGGTATAAATTGCCTCAATCGAACGTGCAAATGCAATTGAGGTTTGTTATTTCATTGCATCATGCCATATGCACAGAATGGCTGAAAGCTGTAAGACTTCCTAACTATTGTGATATCCGAACACTCTCTACTATTTCGCATATTTGCAGTTTCCGTTGAGGGTAGATTAGAATTACAAGAAAAAAACGCATGTTTCTGTTAGGTCACAGATTATCGCAGACACTCTGTATGCAGGACCCTGGTCCAATGACAAACCTAGGAGAAAACACATTAATCCCTTACTACTTGAGCAAGGTTAAATAAAACTCGCTATTCTCTGGGGGAGTAGCGGATAGAAAATTAGCCGGCTCAGGTTAAAGAATTGTGAAGCCTACCTTGCAAGGTCATAGAACCCGCACATTTTCGTTGTTCCTAATTACGAGTCATATTTCTTGCGCGTGTAGAACTATCACCGACTACGATAATTACGTCCCAACTGGTTTGGGATATCAGCGTTTTAAAAGAAAGTTGGTCGAACGTAGTCATAAGCTGCTAAAGGCTGTTCATAGTAAAGTGAGCACTTTTGAAATCAACCTTTGAAAAATGTCAGTGTCCCTATCTGCATATATATTTTAACGGGAACACTGACTTGCATGAGCCCAGTAAAAGTTGGTAACGACGGAGGGGAAAGTAGTTCCGTGCCTTAACGTTGAATTAAAAGTGTTTAGTAGATATCTGTGAAAACTGAAATGTCTTCTGCTGCTTTCAGTAATTTTCATGAACATTGTTGTAAGAATTAGCAAATTTGTAAACAATTTGCGTGTATAAAAATTTCGAATTTTCGATTGACTAACGTATGAATAAAGTGACGAGGCCCATGGTAATGTTAATTTTACATATGGTGGAGGAATACACAATGTGCATTCAAGTAGATCTTAAGCAGGGCTTTCGATAGTGTTCACTTCACCGNTACATATGGTGGAGGAATACACAATGTGCATTCAAGTAGATCTTAAGCAGGGCTTTCGATAGTGTTCACTTCACCGCGAACAGCCTATACGTCTGTGGAATCTTGACACACCACATGCCTCGGGAAGAAACAGCTTGGAAGCTGCCGTCGCAGACCGAGCAGTGTTGCGAAACAGAACGGAGAAAATGGAGGTACANCTGCGAAACAGAACGGAGAAAATGGAGGTACGCGGTTGCTGTATCCTCGTACACAGCGGTGGAATGTGCGTGAAAGTTGTTTAGCCTCACGCACGTTACTTTCTTATACACTTCGCGACGTTGCGTTTGTAGGGCATGCAGCGAAGCTCACGTTGAGCTCACACGGAAAAAAAAAAGAAAACGTGGACAGTCCTTGAGGCATATGTTTGTTCGTATCACAAAATTATTTCGTAGTGACCACAAAACAGATAGTTGGTTATGCGCGNATCCTTGAGGCATATGTTTGTTCGTATCACAAAATTATTTCGTAGTGACCACAAAACAGATAGTTGGTTATGCGCGGTCCAGTGGCTGTGATGGGGGTCTCGACCCTCCCCTCCACCAGGTAAACTCTATTATTGCTCTGTCGCCCGGCGGCCAGGGAATGATTGACAGCCGACCTGGTTGGTGTCACAGCCCCTCCTCCCCCCTGCAGGAGGAGTCGACGATTTAGGAGAATGAGCAAGCATTTTGTGGTAATAATTTTCCTAGGCGCAACGTGGCATATGAGGATGGTTCTCGGCCGGCGCCGACTATAAATATCCCCCCCCCC
>NQII01001908.1:391576-420833 GCA_002778355.1 Clitarchus hookeri | reverse complement strand
ATCACAGGATCTCCGTCGCTATAAACACACACATAGAATGGAAGAGAGGGCGAGATTTCGGCCGCTCTTAACATCAAGGTCTTGTGAGTCGATGAGGGTGAAGTGATGTGAGTATTGAGCAGCGCCGGAATGCAAGGGCGGGAGAAACAGGAGATCCCCGAGAAAACCCGCCAACAAGCGGCACCGTCTGACACGATTCCCACGTTCGAAAATCCGGGAGCGACCACGCCGGGAATCGAACCCCGTAGCACTTAGTTCAAGAAGTAGGTGCTTGAGTTTTAAAAACTCAGGGACTTCTAGTACGTCGATTCCCGTACGGTATATAGTCCATTCACGGTTACTTCCAACTTTTCTGAAGCCCTGCTGAAGTTCTACTTTCAGGATATTCCTCCACCTCATACAAACAATACTGGACCAAGTCTAGGGAATTACAGCAAAGGAACAACGCACCGCATTCGTGCGCGCTCATTTCAACAATATTTTGCATAAGAACTGTTTCTTGCTAGCAATTGCCAACACACCAATTTTCTCTCTGTTTTTATTAATATTAGTTTTAAATTAAATATTTTAATTCACAGACAAACTGCAAGTGAAAGTTCCGTTTAACAGAAAATTAGATACTTTTATATTAACACAAGTATAAAACGCTTGCGATACATGACATATTTATGAAAACGAGGGGTGATTTTTGAAAGGTTCCATTAGAAAAGTTTGAAGAAACTGCGAATAGACTATACGTGCATTGTGTTAAGAGTGTTAGTGTTTAGTAAATCTCCACCGCAATCAAAGTTTGAGTGCAGGACGACTGGTAAAGTGACTTGTGCCGCTATGGCACCAAGACCACGTCTCGCAGTTCTCAATTAGGCGTGTTAGAGCGACGCCGTCAACTCGTGTAGGTGGCACTCGAGACGCAGCTTCTGCTATCGGCCAACCGTTTAACCGATGTCTCGCCAGCACCTGCGAATGAAACGAGCCTGGGGCCTCTCAGGGCCAGGGTGTTGTGCTGCTGGAGGGGTTGTACAACCCCCTCCACCCACCAATTGTTCGTAATACAACCGGCAGCCTCCTTAAGGCTGTTGACTGGTTTGAAAGCAGTGATAATTTGTTACAAGTAGAGATAGGAAAATTTCCCGAAATTCATATTAGGACAAGATAGACGCCCAACACGTGTACGCTGAAGTCACCTTTGCAGTTGGATCACAGTTCATTAGACACGCCCTGGACGACTCTGAGCCAATAGCAGACTTGCAAGGAAACACGCATCGACTACCATTCCGCCAGGTGTGGAGTAACACTGGCTACTCTCTGGAGCAGCAGCCAATGAGAGGCTCGAGTGTACACACGACTGTGGAATTAGAGCCAACATGCCATTGAACTCGCGACATTTTCCTATCCCTTGGTATAAAGAAATACATGTTGATGAAATTCGGTTCTTTGGCGTTCCTGTTAAAGATATATACATATATACCACCGGGAACTTTTTTGAGCTGAATATTACGTGTTTATTTGCAAACTAAAATGTTTGTAACACACTGATTCCTGGAAAAATCTGAAAATTAATAATCAATTAGAAATTACTGAAAAACAATTTGTTACAATATTTGGGCTGCTATTTACATCGCGGTCTGGAGAGCCAATGAAGGTAAAGTGAGGTGAGTAAGGAGCAGCACCAGAGTGCCTGGGCGTGGGGAAACGGGAGATCTTCTAAAAAACATACCGACCAGCCGTTGCTGTAAATGTTTGGAAGCGAATACATGTAGGATCGTTAGAAAGTTGACGCATGCTTATGTATGGGTGTTTATTGGGGGAAAAGCTGACTAATTGCTAGGATTATACAAACTGTACACGCGTCAGACAATTTTATTTCTTTGTTATTAGAGACCTGAAAAATTCGCGAGTTCAATGACCTGTAGGCTATACTCCATTTTCGTATGCAAAATCATGCATATATCACTGTTCATTGGTTACTTGTTTTATTAGCGGAAGACGGTGATTCGGTCTGCATTTTACTGTGTATTTATTATTGGCTCAGAGTTGTCCAGGNTCGGTTACTTGTTTTATTAGCGGAAGACGGTGATTCAGTCTGCATTTTACTGTGTATTTATTATTGGCTCAGAGTTGTCCAGGAGGTGTAATTTAACAGGTGGACCAATAGCATTAGGAATGCATACGTACGGGGATCTGAATTCTAGCTTGGGTCGAAATGAAAACGCGAATTTTTCATGTCTCTATTTATTGGCTGTCATGAATATAAAAAGATACTACACCTTTTTACTTGACCAATAAGGCAGAACGTTTGTGATTGGTCTGCAAACAACTCAGTCGAGTTAAAACCTTGTGCATCCAATCATGAAAGACTAAACTAGCATTAGTGCTATAGAATATATATTCGCTCAAAATATTTTCGCGATTTCCCACCAACTCTACGCTTGCTGTTTTGTAACAGCCTGGCATAACCTTGAGGGGTTTAGAATATTTGCTATAATGTTACCTTAAGGTGTAGGTAACTCTCCGCCATCGCCAGAGACCTCGAAATTCAAAGTTTATTATTTTTGGAGTAATGTTGTATTTTATACAAGTGTCCTTTTTAGATTGTTTCCCATTAGTCATAGTTGATTTGGCACTTTCTGGAAGACTCTGGACCAACAATTAACAGTACATAATTTCTTGGTTTGATCCTGTTTGCAGTCATGTCAGAAGGGGTGTGTTATTGCTCCATACCAATGAACATAACTCCATCCAGAGTTTATCATGACTGAGTAAGCTAGCCTGTCGGCAGACTATAAAGCGAATTCTGCAGGTTTTAAACTTTCCTCTTTTTCTTTTACCCCGTCATCTCTCGTTTCACCAACTGCAAAAAAGCCAGGAAACGGTATTAAACATGTACGATTCAAAAAACTTAACGACGATATTGTCTGGCACTGGTTTCGAAGATAATGCTAGGGTGCAATTGTTCAAGTTGATGCGAAAGTTTAATTTTTCGTTTCATCTTGTATGTTAGGGTCTGTACTATATTTTTTGTCCAGTGTACGGCCATTTACCCTCAGAGGTAACTTTGGTAATGGGAGAAGCGTAATAAGGAGGGTCAAAACTTTGAAAATATATTTTTAAAAATGCGTGTTTCTATCAAATGAAGAGTAAAATATTGTAAAATTTAATATGACGTATGTTTTTCAAATACCGCATATTTCAGTGTGCTAGGGGGGTGAAAAGGGCGATAGAATAAAAAAATCCAGAAATATAATATTCGGTACAGTCATTTCAGGCAATTTTTGTACCAGGTAGGGTGACTGTTATGCACGCCATATTAGATTTCAATTGAATACTCTAAGATCCTGTGCACATTATTATGTTCTTTAAACATCAATCTTGGAATCTTTATTTGAACTGAATACGTACAGTGCAAAGTCACCTTTAAATGTCACAAAGCTTACTGAAATGACAATCGAAATAAATGTATGTGCATATGTGACCATTGATATGGTATTTGTTTATCTAAATCACAAAAAAAAACTTGTTTTTTTTTTAAACGGAGAAAATTGATACGGAGAGAACAAATTGGGAACTCTCTATTCTTCGTCAAAAACAATAAACAGAGGAAGTTTGTCTGTCCCCTCGACGACCCGGTTGCTGAGCGTAGAGAGTTACCATACAAATGCATAACCGACCTAGCTCGCCAATTTAGAGAATTTGATGCTTCACCACATCCAAGCTGACACGCCGTCCATCCTGGCACAAATCTTGTCATATATACCAAGTTTCATCTCTTGAATGCGCAAAACGGGGTCAACTAGAACCTCCTCCGAGAAAGAAGACGAACTGCTACACGCAATAGTAATGTGTGCATGTTATATGGTAATTAAAGTTATGCGGCAAACCATTCTTTCCAGAATCTGAGCCTAACAAAAAAAAATTCAAGAAAAAACTCTGTCTTTCAGAAGGAGATCGGGTGGCAATTGAAGCAAAGTATCATCGGAAATACTACAATAGGCTATATTGTCAGATGATTAAAAGCTAGGAACCAGTAGAACATGAAGATTTGGAGATTATGGTACAAAATGTGTTGCTTCAATTCATCAATGAAGAAATTATTGGAGGATGTAAAATTTTTACACTTCAAGATCTGACAGATATGATGGCAGGAATGTTGGCAGAGCATGGCATCCAAAACAAAGTGAATCTAACTCATTTAAAAGCTAGAGTACTCGAACATTTATTGGGTTTAACAGAAGAGATAGGTTTTCGAGATCGTGTTTACCTTGCCTGCTCAGAAACCATCGGTAAGATAATTGCCTGTGTGTGTCAAACATCAGGAATAATCACACACTTTACTGTAAGTAGCATCAATATTGTGTAAAGCAGTTTTGAATCATGACACTCCTTTCAGATTCAAAGAAGTTTTTCCCAAATACTGTGAAGAATCATCCGTTCCAACACTTGTGAAATATTTCTTCCGACAACTGCTTGCTGGACCCAAATCAGCAACCACAACCAACAATTGTTGAAAGTTTGTCTGTCAGCCAGCTTATTACGCTCAACGCGAGTTCTCTTTTTACATACTTCAAGTGTGAACCCCCACTTGCAGTGTTTTTGGCCCTACAATTGCATTCCCAAACAAGGAGTAAGAAGCTAGTAGAACTGTTATATGACCATTGCCTTAGTGTTTCTTATAAGACAGTCCAAATTGGAGATATGTTTGCAGTGGATTGCGACAAAAAACCGTTGGTCTACGGAGTTCAAGAGTCATTCACTATAAGTCCCATTCTACCTATCTCCTAAACATGTGTTCCACCTGTGACCAGAAATATTGTCACTTAACCGCCAGTATAAGATATGCATTCACTGGTAATGAGCACATGGCGTGATGATGAATGGCTCCAGCAGAAATTGATGTTTGAATTATATGGGAACCTTAATACCATATCAGAAACAGACACCGCGTCACTCCGATCACGAGGTCATCATACCATGCAGTTAGATCATCAGACAAATGTCTTAAACCATTCCTTCCAATTTTTCATGATAAAGCAGCCACTACAGGAATGATCCGACATGGAATGAAACTAGTAAAACACATAACAGAGTATCTCAACCCTACACAATATACAGTATTAGAACTATATCAACAGCTTTACGACATTACAAAGAAAATTCAATAGTCTTACACCCAAAATATTTGGGAAAGACAAGTTTTCGGTGATGTTGGGTGGGCTTCATATTTAAATGGCTGAGTGGGCAACCATTGGAGGTATGTTACTTGAATCTGGATGGCCAGACGTCCTAATGAATGCAGGCATAACAAAAACATTGGCTGCAGACAATTCATTTCTAAAGGCATTCGATTCAATGTGAATACGATATGCTAACCAAGTTACTGTTGCGGTGCTCCATTTGGGGAAAACTGTACAGACTTGGTAACATTAGATAACAAAGTATGTTTGAATGAGTCCACATCATCGTCTGTGCTTGATCTGGAATGTACAAGACAAAAGCACTATGACAACTTTCAAAGTGATGTCCTCTGCTCAAAGAAAGTACTTTTAACAGCACCGATACACAAAAATAACGTGATTTTCAATATGAATAGTAACAAATAAATTCAGCACTTAAAACAACATGCAGAATTATTTGAACAAGCGTTTGTTTCGCTTGATAGCCATGGTGTAAATTTAGAAGAATTTTTTCGCCAAGAATTATTATTTCCACCTGTATTATCTTCTTCTGAGCTATAAACTCCTGTTGTAAGTAACGTCTATTATCATGTATTATTGAAACTAGTGAAACTTCTGCACATAATGTCGATGAAGAGCAGGCAGCACCTCATATGTATTGAGCCATCATTATTGATAGTGGTGCCGTAATTCATTCACTTCCGATATAATTAATTGCTAAGGTCATTTTTTTGTGGTAATAACTTATATTCTTTTAATTTTATACTATGTAAACAAACAGTATTTAAAAATCGGACCCATATTTTAGACCCGTAGCCACACGTAATTTAGTGGTCCAAAAAAATTCTAATGTTGAAGACCAGGCGAATATTACCTTTCAATTTAAACCTCACATATTATTTTATAACTTGTTTTTCAAAATTCTGCCCTCTTTTTTATTCCCCATAGTGCCCCAAAATGTGTATTTTTAAAAACAAATGTCATATTTAAGTTCAATTGAATTTTACCTTTCATATGATACCCCATACGTATTGCTTATATGTTTTCAAAATGCAAAATGTTGACACCCCTTATTATGGCCTCCCCCCCTCCCCCTAATCCAAAGTTACCACTGAGGGTAAATCGTTGTGCACTCAGACCAAAATACACTACAGGCTTTTAGCTACAATATTACACCAAAAATTAATATTTGACTTCAAATTGAACTGAAAAGTGAATTTCACTAGGCCGCAGCACTCAACTATAGCCCCCACAAAGATCATAACATCACTGAAGCAAATAAGGCTGATACACTCACTACCTTTACTTTATGTCCTGTGCTGGAATTGTATGTGTCGGCCAACACGAGTGGTCAAACTGAAAGCGAGAGCGCTCGTGCACGTATTTACTTTATAATGCAAACGTGAGACCGGGTTCGTGTTACCAGCGTGGACGGGATAACTTTGAGAGGACAACGACCCTTATGCTACACTCCAGAGTTCTTTACTTACTCAGCCAGTTTAACCCCAGCCCCTATTCTCTTACTGGGCAGTCCGGGGCAGCGGTGGCGTAGTGTCCAGGGTGCTCGCCTCCCACCACGGCGATCCGGGCTCGATCCCCGGCGGATTCACTCCCGGACCCTCGNCACATGTGGGAATCGTGCTGGACGATGCCGCTTGCCAGCGGGTTTTCTCGTGGTACTCCCGTTTCCCCGCCCTTTCATTCCAGCGCCGCTCCATTCTAAAGTCTCATTTCTGTCATGCCCGGGGATGACGGTCACCTACGGGGTCCCAGCTGGAAAGACCGTCACTCGGAGGGTGTTGCCTTGCCCTGGGTGCACTCCCCAAGCGCCATTATTATTATTATTACTGGGCAGTCGTCGTGATTGTCTTTGTCATAAAGAGAGCCATAATGATGGTTACTCGTAAGCATCTTTATGTAGTATTCTGTAAGCCGTATCTTCAATGATACCTTTGTGCATATATGCATGCTTGGCAGCGCAGCGCGTCCTGTCTTCTGAAATAACGATTTTCGTTTTGAATTATATATTTTTTTCTTTTATTACAGGTCCTCTTGTGTCACACATTTTGTTATAATGGTGAATTTTCTACTATAAATGTGATTTATTTTTTAACACATTTATTAACAACACTTCTAAAAAATTTTTATTTTCTCTAGGTATATAAGATTTCAGATATGTCTAGTTATTTTGAGCATCACGAGACAGCACCACAATCCCGTGTCCGAATCCGTAATTTCGTATTTACGTTGAAGGGAGGGTTGAATCCTAAAATTTACTCCTGAAATATATTCCAGGCACCATTTATTTGTGCGTAAATATAACCTAATATAATACTTCTCATTTTTGGGGCATTTTTAAACGTTTTTTTTTACTGCGTACGTGTTTGCTTGAATTAACCTCAGTATGTCGGCCATTAAGCGGTAAATATCTTTACAAAACGACAGTAACAAGTTACAGAATATGTAGTGTGGATTTCGACTTCTGTTCCCTTTCATCTACACACCTAAAAAAATGTTTTGCACCACCTGGATTTCTGAGTTACGCGGTTATTCACGGCCTAAAATAAAGTATGGGAAGAAAATCACACTATCTGTACAGAATACCACACCAGACTTGACGTAAGTGTTTTTACTCACGCAGGGATGACATTTTGCAACTCAGGTATAGTCCTTTTGCTATAACTTCAAGTTTTTCTGTAGCCCTTCTTAAGTTCTACTTCCAGTTTATTTCTCCGCCTCACGCAAACAAAGCTTAACCAAGTCTAGAAAATTACACCAACGGGACAGCGCATCGCATTCGTGAGCGCTCATTTTAATAATATTTTGCATAAGAACTATTTCTTACTAGGCATTACCAACACACCTATTTTATATCTGTTTTCATTCATATNAACTTCAAGTTTTTCTGTAGCCCTTCTTAAGTTCTACTTCCAGTTTATTTCTCCGCCTCACGCAAACAAAGCTTAACCAAGTCTAGAAAATTACACCAACGGGACAACGCATCGCATTCGTGAGCGCTCATTTTAATAATATTTTGCATAAGAACTATTTCTTACTAGGCATTACCAACACACCTATTTTATATCTGTTTTCATTCATATCAACTATGAAATAAATGTTTTGATTTTCACATAGAATGTAAGTAAAAATGTCAATTTAACTGAAAATAAGTTAAATNGCGTAGTGTCCAGGGCGCTCGCCTCCCACCACGGCGATCCGGGCTTGATCCCCGGCGGGTTCACTCCCGGATTTTCACATGTGCTGGACGATGCCGCTTGCCAGCGGGTTTTCTCGGGGCACTCCCGTTTCCCCCGCCCTTTCATTCCAGCGCGTCTCCATTCTAAAGTCTCATTTCTGTCATGTCCGGGGATGACGGTCACCTACGGGGTCCCAGCTGGAAAGACCGTCACTCGGAGGGTGTTGCCTTGCCCTGGGTGCACTCCACACACGCCATTATTATTATTATTACTGGGCAGTCGTCGTGATTGTCTTTATCATAAAGAGAGCCATAATGATGGTTACTCGTAAGCATCTTTATGTAGTATTCTGTAAGCCGTATCTTCAATGATACCTTTGTGCATATATGCATGCTTGGCAACGCAGCGCGTCCTGTCTTCTGAAATAACGATTTTCGTTTTGAATTACATTTTTTTTTTCTTTTATTACAGGTCCTCTTGTGTCACACATTTTGTTATAATGGTGAATTTTCTACTATAAATGTGATTTATTTTTTAACGCATTTATTAACAACACTTCTAAAAAAATTTTATTTTCTCTAGGTATATAAGATTTCAGATAAGTCTAGTTATTTTGAGCATCACGAGACAGCACCACAATCCCGGGTCCGAATCCGTAATTTCGTATTTACGTTGAAGGGAGGGTTGAATCCTAAAATTTACTCCTGAAATATATTCCAGGCACCGTTTATTTGTGCGTAAATATAACATAATATAATACTTCTCATTTTTGGGGCATTTTTAAACGTTTTTTTTTACTGCGTGCGTGTTTGCTTGAATTAGCCTCAGTATGTCGGCCATTTTCTTTCGACTTTAGTTCATAAGGACGTCTTGTTGGAATGTCATTAATAAAGAGAGTCACAAGGCATTCGATATATGGTATGACAACATATTACGTTACAGAATACCATTTCGCCTCGTGAAGATAGTTAAGTGGTAAATATCTTTACAAAACGACAGTAACAAGTTACAGAATATGTAGTGTGGATTTCGACTTCTGTTCCCTTTCATCTACACACCTAAAAAAATGTTTTGCACCACCTGGATTTCTGAGTTACGCGGTTATTCACGGCCTAAAATAAAGTATGGGAAGAAAATCACACTATCTGTACAGAATACCACACCAGACTTGACGTAAGTGTTTTTACTCACGCAGGGATGACATTTTGCAACTCAGGTATAGTCCTTTTGCTATAACTTCAAGTTTTTCTGTAGCCCTTCTTAAGTTCTACTTCCAGTTTATTTCTCCGCCTCACGCAAACAAAGCTTAACCAAGTCTAGAAAATTACACCAACGGGACAACGCATCGCATTCGTGAGCGCTCATTTTAATAATATTTTGCATAAGAACTATTTCTTACTAGGCATAACCAACACACCTATTTTATATCTGTTTTCATTCATATTAACTATGAAATAAATGTTTTGATTTTCACATAGAATGTAAGTAAAAATGTCAATTTAACTGAAAATAAGTTAAATNTAACTATGAAATAAATGTTTTGATTTTCACATAGAATGTAAGTAAAAATGTCAATTTAACTGAAAATAAGTTAAATTTATTTTACTACAAGTATAAAAAGCTAATAATAAATGACGTGTTTAAGAAACAACTAAATACGTCATATAAAAAGTGATTTTTAAAGTTTTGATTCGAAAGGTGTGGAGAAAGCGGGGCAGATCATAGACGTGTGGTTTATTGTTATTATCCCCCAACGAAGTAGCATAATTCGCTCAACCCTTGTTCACAATACGTGAAACCACACCTTGAAATAAATGGCGTATTCTGTTACTTTTAAGGAATCAACAATTTTGATATAAAATTACATTACTCAAATTTTCTTACTACACTTTGGTCGAGGTCGCCAGTAGACCTGTGACGAGAAGGAAGGAATAGTGTCGGTTCGCGTCCTACTCTGCCGTGATGAATTTCAACGAACACTCAACGAATGGCAGTTTACGTGTTCATAAGTTCAGTATGATCATGGAGATCTTGTGGTCTTATCTTAAGACTACAGGGATCGCAGTCTCGATAAGACCAGAGTAGTGACGTCATAAGAGGACCAGCGGGAGTGAAGTCTGCGGATGGCGGGCAATGCTGAAGTGGATGCGCCAGTGTAAAATATTTCAAACGATGGCAACAGGCAGACTGAAAATGTGATCATGTAAGTGTGAATCAATATAATAAACATAATCAATATAGAGACATTGAGAAGAACTTTCATTAGAATTGTGATAGACATTAAATATTGCGCCCACTGAGAATAACCAGAGTAACAGAGCAGACAGGTGCTATAAATAAAACTTAGTTCTTGCAGTACTATTAACACCTCCATCCCCCACGATCTCTGATACACCCTTCTTGCATCTTGTAATATAAGCTTCTAATAGCAAGTGTCTCCAGTTTCCCAGTGAGCAACATCGGTAATGGGCATGTCATACGCCACGTGCACATATCCGTCCCAGGTCACCCACGTGACCTATTTCACACAAACCACAGCCAATCTGGAAGCCGCTGTAGTATTAGCCCGATTATCGAAATCGCTCCTTTACCTCCACCCTAGCTTTCTTCCCCTCCCCCCTCCTCCGTTCTCCTGCAGCACAAAGCCATTTCCACTCGCCCATTTTTTTTTTCTATTCTTCCGTTTCCTCGCCTCATTTCACTTCCCGGAGAATCTCGACCCCCCCACCTCCCCCCTCATTCTTCTCGCACGCACACACTCTCCTTACCCCCTCCTCTGATCCTCATGTTAACTTCCTCTTCATTTCCTCTCGCTCGCGGAGGTCGACCTTTAACCGGCCGCTCTTATCTGCCGATGGCTACGCGCCGCCCATTATCTGCCCGGCGTGAGAGTGCCGGCAATTTCCGCCAGGAGCGCCCCTGTCGCTACGGTTCACCCGACACCTGATAGATGGCAGCACAGGACACTCGGCGTCGCCAACCGGCCAGATGCTTTCTCCTTAACGCGCGCGGCCTATCCACCCTATGTCAGGTTTTTTTTACCNTCGGCGTCGCCAACCGGCCAGATGCTTTCTCCTTAACGCGCGCGGCCTATCCACCCTATGTCAGGTTTTTTTTACCTCTTCCCCGCTTCCTCTTTTTTTCTGCTGTGAGTGTTTTGCCGGACTGCTTTTGAAATTCGGGAAGCGCCGCTGGACTTCTGTAATCGATGTGCCATGCCATAGGAGGTCCCAGATAAGGGTCCTCTCTAGTGGCCATAGGGTATCATCGTAAGGCGCGTTCCCCAATGACACGGATGTCGATACGGATCACGGAGGAGAACGCGCAACACGCCACGGACTAAAGATGAGGTAGACTGCTTATTCGTCTTCTGCGTATGTACCCAACAGTGACCTACCCAAAGGAATACCACTGCAAAGTCACATGGCCAACAGTGATGAACGTATTTGTTTACATCTTAATTTTTAAATGACAAGCACTATTATATGAATCAAATACTTTCAACAATTTTTAATTGAATCAAGCTGCATTACAAACTGGTTATAAAATGCATGGAAACATCTCAAAACATTTGTTTACAAATAAGTTTTCTAACCTAGAATCCAAACTTTGCCGTCTTCGCTAGACGTGTTGGCAGGAAATCAGTTCAGTGTTGGAGCACGGGGATTGGTTGTGTGCAGCCAGAGAGATCGGTCCACCTCATCTTTAGTCTATGTAACACTCTCCGTTTAGAGAAGTATGCGGACGGTGATAACGTACGGATACACGTAAGAAAACTGGGCATATCCCAGCTCTTCCTTGTCCGTGAATCCGCGTAGTCAATAGGAATCGAGTATTGGGTTTGTTGATATTCGTTTTCGTAGCCATTGCAACGGCAACAAGTGCTCCGATTCGCCGTGGCGATTATCATGTTTGTTTCGATAAATAACTGCACATGGTTTGGCAGTAATATTTACGCAGCGTTAGACACTGTAAAATTATATAAAATTAGTTGTGTACATTATAAAACCATATCAGTAATTCGCAACAGCTGAATATTTTTGATTTCTTATGCTGTAAGGCTGTATGTTTCTTCGTATTGTAGCATAGATAAAATCCATCCCAAGTTGTCAGTTTGTTATGCTTACGTGTTCCGAGTACGTATTCTTACGTATTCGTGCATTGTAGAACGGGCCTAAGCGGTTTAACCTATTACAAATTTGAAAAAATTATAAAATATTTTAATGTAAATATTATTATTTTTTTCAGATACTCGTCCAGCAGTGCCATTTTGTTGAGGAAATCGTGATGATCCGCAGATGTCGGAAAGAGTCTGAGAGTTCGATGATGATAGCGATTTTGAAGAAAGGCCTTATGACATGCTTTCGGGAAGATGTAGCCGTCACACTTAAAAGATAATATGGTAGTGCGACACATTATGGAATGAGGTCGTTTGGTTAGGTGGTTGTCAAAGAATGTAAAATATATTGTGAAAGGAAGTGGTAAAAAAAGTTATCAATTTTAACTGTCATTTATAAAAAAAATGTTAGCCATTGTACAATTGATGTGATGATTAAAAGAAAGTATATATTGATATATTGACCCAATGTTGTGTGTTTATTGGTGTTATGGTCGTTGTGTGTCAACCAATGTGTACCAAATTGTCTACCCCACCTAACCTTACTAAACCTAACCCAAGAAATCCTAACATAAATTATGTGGTAATTCAGATCATAATATGGCCTCGAGAAATCGCATGAAGAGAAATTAAAGTAGATAAGTTTGTTGGCAAAATTTGGTTACTGAAACCCAAGTGTGGTCGTCGAAAAGAGTCAAAGTCGTCAAAACTCGCTATAGGGATCCCACTGTTTAATATATACATATATTCTTGTGTAAAACAGTGCGAAACAGTCTTTTCTGGACGGATTGCTGCATTGAAACCCCGTGGAAACCGCTCAAACCTCTGAGGAAACAGACGACACGAGAAGCCTGGTCTGTTTTCCATTCTTCCTTAATGCCGAATGTGACCTTGAGATGTATAGCATTTTTTATAAGCAAAGCGCGTAAACCAATATGACGTGCGGGAGATTTTAAAATCGCACACATCTTAGGTGTCTGCCTGCGATTCACAGACTTAAAGTATCGGAGTAACCTAAATTCTGATTGGCCAGTCGCCAAGTAAGAAAATGTCTTCTTACATGTACACGCCTCCAATAAGTAGGNAGTAACCTAAATTCTGATTGGCCAGTCGCCAAGTAAGAAAATGTCTTCTTACATGTACACGCCTCCAATAAGTAGGGGAAATGATATTTCGCGAAAAGATTTCGAGACAAGATACAGTCCAAAGCACTGTAGGGTCGTCCAGCTTCTTTGATTGGCTAAAAAATGTTCTGATCCGTGCTAACCGTTTGCGCACGAATCACGAAGGTTCAGTGTCGGAGTTACTTAGTCCCGAGTGGCTTGGTCAAAGACGGACACGGCACCAGCAGCCAATGGAGGTACAACAACAGCTTAGGTGTGTATATAGTATTGAAGTCTACTGTGTGCTCCGATGATTTTTACGTGAAAAGTCACTGGCCCTACCAATAAGTAAAAGAATACTGCTGGTGTGTCCGTATGGTATTGAAATCTATCACATATGGAAAACTTTTCGNTGGTGTGTCCGTATGGTATTGAAATCTATCACATATGGAAAACTTTTCGCGTAAACCAGGTGGCCCTAACCATTAATTAATGATAAGTGAAGGAACTTCCACAAATCAGCTTTTCCAAAAGAAAGACGCCTAAAAAAGGGACACTGATTCCATTTCAAATCAAACTTTGAAAAAAAGTAACTGCCCCTGCGTGTATATATTTTAACGGGTGTACTGAGTGACATGCTCCCAGTTAAGTTGGTAGCGATGGATGGAAAGTAATTCCATATCTTAACGTCGAACAAAAAGTGTTAGGTAAGTATTTGTGATAAATTTAATTATTTCTTTCGATTTATGTTTTTATAATGTATCTAAGTGTAAAAATGAGAATTTTTGTAAACTACTCACTTTTCTAATAATTCCACAGTTTCACTCGAACGAATCAATAAAGAAATGAGGCCCATCGCAATGTTACTTTAACATAAGGCGGAAGAACACACAGCGTTCATACAAGTGGATCTTAAGAATGGCTTTCAAAAGTTCTCGTTTTACTGTGAATAGCAGTGTGTGCAGTGGCTTCAATCGATATAACGTGAAACATTTCCTCAATCATGGAGACGAGAAATGAACGGTTTAAAATGTCGTTGATGATGCAAAGTCATCTGGGTATTATCACCATTTTAGTTATGGAGCCAGGAAGGTATCATACTCAGTCTTCATTTTACTAATGGTCGGTTGTCGTCGTGTGAAAACTGTCTGTCACGTGAGTGGGCCAATCAGAATTAAGTTCCTCCGATTACTGATCGTCCGTGATTCGCGGGCAGGCAGATTAGACGCGTTGCAATTCAAATGATCGAATCACGAAAGTGGCTCTGAATTTAAAGTGCGTTGAAGCCCAACTTATCCTTAAATATTTTCGCAAGAAGCAGGTGCCTGCAATTATAAGGTATTCGCTAGTGGCGTTCACAGGATCAGGAATGAGGTTGTTTTCGACTCATAATTCAATTGATACGTCTCGATTCCCGGCAACCATGACTTCTTTTCTTTCTGTCGATGACTACATTTCATATTAATAAAGTGAACAAAGCTGAACAGGCAGCTTATTCAGCTGACTCGAGTCGCACGCGCCAGTAAAATAACGTCAGTGACCAGCAACATGTAACTTCGTTCGCCAATCAGCGCCTGTCACCTTACTTGCCAGCCGGCAGCCCAGCCAATAGGAGACCTTCCACAGCATGCAGTAGCCATTCAGACATAACGTCTAATTCTAAAGCGGTGCGTAGCCAGTTAGAGGACGGGTACGCCTTAATCAAAGGAACCGCCAGCCCACTTCGGCTCTGTATAGTTGCCTACTCTGCGACTACATCTCCCCTAACCTCGTCTAACCCAGCCATTATTCTTCACATCATATATAAAAACCAACAATGAGCGTTTAGAACTACGTGTTGAAATTAAAACTACGGAATTTGTGGGCATAAATAAAAAAGGATCCCTAGAAGCAAAATGTTCAGAAAATTCAGCTCGTATTTTAAAAGCGAAATTGACGTTTGCAAAACAGCTCCGGGAGTGGGCAACTTCCCGTACCTGCGTGCACAGCAAGTTGCATATCACGTAGGCGAACGGGAGTGGTGCGCCATGCGTAGAGTGCCTGCACTTAGGACACAGTAAACTCTAGGTACGTGAGGACTGCGGTGGTGTAGTGGTTAGACTACTCGCCTCCCGGCGGGGTCGTTCCCAGATTTTTGCATGTGGTAATCGTGCCAGACGATGCCGCTGGTCAGCGGGTTTTCACGGGGATCTCCCCTTGCCCCCGCCCTTTAATTCCAGTGCTGCTCCACACTCAACTCAATCAACCTCTTCGGCTCTCAAGACCTAGCTTTTAAGAAACGCCTAAATCTCTTCACTCACTCTATCCACTAGACCACCGCGGCCCCAGAGTAGCTAAGTGTAACGTAAAAATCTTTGCATTTTCACAATTTCTTTTGGAACGAGCTGCCAAAATTATTTATTTAACGCTACAAGAAAACCAGGGCTGTCGCATGAATAAAACTCAAATTGGATTTTACAAAGCAAGTGTTTCAGATTTATTATAAACCTGGAGATACGTAAAAGATTTTGTATGTTTTAGAAACCAGCTGAATGTAAAGATGTAATATTTTACTTGTAGGATACAACAAAATATTTTGCAACTACGTCCCAAATAAATGTTTGCAAAACTTTCGTCGGTACAACTTGCAAAAACGCTTTCTTTGCTGCAACACATGATTTGTTGCCGCAAAGAAAATTTATTTAAGTATGAACTAGTGCAAAGTAGACATTCCACAATCATACTTTTTGTTTGATCTGCGTAGAAATGACTATGATACACTTGCATTGCCGTTCCAATAGTTNGAGGACGGGTACGCCTTAATCAAAGGAACCGCCAGCCCACTTCGGCTCTGTATAGTTGCCTACTCTGCGACTACATATCGCCTAACCTCGTCTAACCCAATCATATATAGAAACCAACAATGAGCGTTTAGAACTACGTGTTGAAATTAAAACTACGGAATTTGTGGGCATAAATTAAAAAGGATCCCTAGAAGCAAAATGTTCAGAAAATTCAGCTCGTATTTTAAAAGCGAAATTGACGTTTGCAAAACAGCTCCGGGAGTTGGCAACTTCCCGTACCTGCGTGCACAGCAAGTTGCATATCACGTAGGCGAACGGGAGTGGTGCACCATGCGTAGAGTGCCTGCACTTAGGACACAGTAAACTCTAGGTACGTGAGGACTGCGGTGGTGTAGTGGTTAGACTACTCGCCTCCCGGCGGGGTCGTTCCCAGATTTTTGCATGTGGTAATCGTGCCAGACGATGCCGCTGGTCAGCGGGTTTTCACGGGGATCTCCCCTTGCCCCCGCCCTTTAATTCCAGTGCTGCTCCACACTCAACTCAATCAACCTCTTCGGCTCTCAAGACCTAGCTTTTAAGAAACGCCTAAATCTCTTCACTCACTCTATCCACTAGACCACCGCGGCCCCAGAGTAGCTAAGTGTAACGTAAAAATCTTTGCATTTTCACAATTTCTTTTGGAACGAGCTGCCAAAATTATTTATTCAACGCTACAAGAAAACCAGGGCTGTCGCATGAATAAAACTCAAATTGGATTTTACAAAGCAAGTGTTTCAGATTTATTATAAANCAAGAAAACCAGGGCTGTCGCATGAATAAAACTCAAATTGGATTTTACAAAGCAAGTGTTTCAGATTTATTATAAAACTGGAGATACGTAAAAGATTTTGTATGTTTTAGAAACCAGCTGAATCTAAAGATGTAATATTTTACTTGTAGGATACAACAAAATATTTTGCAACTACGTCCCAAATAAATGTTTGCAAAACTTTCGTCGGTACAAATTGCAAAAACGCTTTCTTTGCTGCAACCCATGATTTGTTGCCGCAAAGAAAATTTATTTAAGTATGAACTAGTGCAAAGTAGGCATTCCACAATCATACTTTTTGTTTGATCTGCGTAGAAATGACTATGATACACTTGCATTGCCGTTCCAATAGTTCAGCACACGTCTTTGTGGTAATATCAGTTACACTCCAAAGAAAATTTGTGCTCTGAGAAAACAACGGTGATTAGTAAATAATAGAGAAGTAAAAAATCTTTCGAAATTACACTCACTGAAAAACAAAAATGCTACGACGGCGCCGGAACTCGAACCCGCATCNGGCGTATTATTTTATACATTTACCCTCGGACATAGTGCGTGTGACGTTTGACAGTGTGTAAGTATGACAATGACGAGCTCAAGTGCTATTGACTTGATGACAACTTCGTGGTTCGCAAGGGCGCGAACTCCCGACCCTCCGACTACAAGTCGACCACTCTGCCCCTGAGCTACGATGGCAGAGCCTTGGCGTGCTTGTGTTCAGTTGAATTTTCGAAGGTAGCTTACGTTTTGCAGTAACATGGGCCGGAAAATAATGTTACGAGTCGGGAAGAATTGAGGTAAGTGATTTGGAGAATCACTGCACTTCAGAATGACCTCGAACATCTGCGAGAGGACTGTAAATTTCCTCAATTGCAGTTTCGTAACCGTAGAATGTTGGCGTTGGAACGACAGTTAATTACTGAATACCATAATGAACCAGAGAAAAACCTTTAACATCGCCGAGGCGTTAACTTTCTTACGAAGTAATATTTATTTACTGTGAACAAAAGCTGCCCAAAGAATGTTTATTTACTTGCCATAAAAGAAGACAATGTTGTTATAAAACATTTATTGACAGCAAGCCTATATTTCTGTGACCTTCTTTTTTAATTAAAGCAATGTCGAGTTAATGTAAATAAAACCGCCCCTAAGAAATGGTTTTCTTTGCCTCACAGAAAATTTATAAGGAATTTTTTTTAGAGTGACGAAAGGGAGAAGGCATGCCCATGTTTAATGGACTTAATCAGCGACGCGAAACCCGCAATGATTCAGTCAANTGCCCATGTTTAATGGACTTAATCAGCGACGCGAAACCCGCAATGATTCAGTCAAAATTCTTGCCGAATAAATCAAATAGTTCTGAAATCCAGATTCTCGCTGACTGTTTTCTGCCCCCAAGAGTTTTAAAACTTCCAGATTAAATTATTACTCTCGCCCCACTCCAAGAAGAAAGAGTGTGGATCTCATCCCTCTTTAAAAAAAACCGAAGGGCTGAATAACATTTTCTTGCACACTTCGAAAAGTAATCGTTAGGGACAGAAGAACTTCGCTATTTCAACGACCTGTGAGCTAGACTCAACTTCCATATGTATTATCGAGCGTTTTGTATTTGTTCACTGGCTTTCTACCCAATGAGTATTCATTTTACCCCAGGTACTGGCTCTCAAGACCTCGCTGTTAAGAGCCGCCCAAATCTCTTCACTCACTCACTCACTCACCCAGATCAGGTAGCGCGGGATTCGGTGAGTGTTGCCTTGCAGGAACGTTATTGACTTTGAGTTCATGTAGGCGTTTCTAATAAACTCTGCACCAGTTGCAAACACAATATAAATGCACATTACTAGGTGTTCCTAAAATTTATTCGCTAAATTTTCTGGTTCCTAGTAATCGGTAAAAACTTGCAAAATTCGCAATATTATTAGCGTGAGTGAGTGAAGTCACTAGGGCGGTTCTTAACAACTAGGTCTTGAGAGCCGATGAGGGCGAAGAGAGGTGAGAATGGACCAGCGACGGAATTCAATGGCGGGGGAAACCCGCCGATCAGCGGCATCGTTCGACACGATTCGCACATGCAAAAAATCCGGAGGTGACCCCGCCGGGAATCTAACCCGGTTCACATAGGTGGGAGGCAAGTAGTCTAACCACTACACCACCTCGGCCCCGTGATATTATTAGCAACGGCCGATATTCGCGAAACGAGTTCCTGGTTTAAAATACCCTAGAACACTTTATCTCTGATGTACTGTGGCTATTCGATAGTTTTAATTGTTAGGGGTCTTAAGTGCCTGCCCTCGAATCACAGGCGTCCATACAGATGTAAACTAATTCTGATTAACTCTTTGTGCTTAAAAAAAAATTTATGTTTGATAAACGTTTGTTTAATCTCATCTTTCTCATACCCAAATTGGCCAACCTCAACAAAAATTTTGAAAGTTACAATGAAGTTAGTATGCTTGTTTAAAAATATTATATTGATGTACTCTATATAAAATGTAATAATATTATTTCTTTCATTATTATACTTGACGGAATTAAACCGTTACCTAAAGACACGAAACATTTAATGTAACACACAATAAAGTATAGAAATATAAGCTAAGTACATAAGCTAATGGGTTCATACCACGCAGCCAATAACCTAATTACAGTAAAGTTGTTGGTGAGCACTTAGAATACTAAGTGGAACTCTGCGCTAAAATCAGGCGTCTCAACATGAGACGCGCAGCAGTTCAAACCATGCATTCACAAGATTGTCTCNGGAACTCTGCGCTAAAATCAGGCGTCTCAACATGAGACGCGCAGCAGTTCAAACCATGCATTCACAAGATTGTCTCGGAGCTAAAATGCTTTTTTTAAAATAAACCTTGGCAGGTGTGAGCAATGTGTGTCTCAGAAAGAAGGGAAATGCGTAGCTTGGCAGCAGCAGTGAGCCCCAGACACGCACCGGAGTGTGATACGCGTTGGTCTGCGGACTCGATCCCCGGTCCCCCGAGAAAACAGCGCGAATTTCGCAGGTCAAGTGCGATAGCACTCGCGTGCGAGGCGAACGCAGAATTATCTTTCGCGCGTTGGAAACGATTTCAGGTCAAACATCTCCGGGGTTGGTGGTCCGCCCTGGCGCGGTGTCCGTCACGCGAGGATGTCTCTTTCTCTCCGTCTCGCGGAATAACTGGCGCGCTTATCGCCGTCCGTTCCTGTGATTCATACAACTCCACCTGCCCCGGAGTTTCGAAGCAATCCCCATACCCCCCTCCCCTGCCTGTACGTCTCTCTCTTCACTCTTGATGGAGCTGCTGGCGGTGAAACCGTCGTGATCCATAACCAACCCCCACCCCAACCCAACCCCCNTAAATCCGTCCGCCTTCTGACGTGCATTGCCCTGCCCCGCCGATTGGATCCTTTCACGAACCCTTCCCACCCCCAGCCCTGCCTTTTGGGATAAAAAAAAATATATATACAGGCTGTATCTGGACTCGACCGACAAACTTCAGCTGGAAGTTAATTACAGACGAGGGAGGTGAAAACATACAGGATGATTCTAAAATCACGGGACAAACATTGAGGGGTGGTAGAGCTCGCTAAAACAAACAAGTATTCTATAGGAATATATGGGCGGGAGTGACGCGTTGAGGCACAAACACAAAAATAACACATGAAATGCAATACATTGTTTATTTACGTCGCCGCTAAATGCCTTTTTACCGCAATGTTTATAATAATTGCTCAACATTGCTAACACCGACAGTAATGCAAGCTTGGTAGCGTCGGTGGCGTGATTGGCGAACAGATTCAAATACGCCGGGTATTTCACGCACGCCACCATTGTCAGTCAATCACGCCATATGTGGAGATCGCCAAGCATGCGTGACTGTTGGTGGATGCGTTTCCAGCAACGGTTTTGACATTTTCTGTACGGAATCACTTGTTAAGTATGCTGCTAATGATCATTTTATGTTTCCGTTAATGTGTTATGTTTTTGTGTTTGTGCCTCAACGCGTCACTTCCGACCATAAATTCCTATACAATAATTGTTTGTTTTAGTGAGCTCTACCACCCCTCAATGTTTATCCTGCGATTTTAGAATCACTCTGTATAATACTACATGTGGCTCAAAGTGGATCCTATGGGCATTACACAGATTTTAAGTTGGGCCTGACGCACTAGTTTATTTCAAGTAATGGTGAAAATGTTTAAGATAAAACACTGAGTGTCTGGATAATGCGTGGCGTTAATTGAGACGTGTAGATTAACCCCTTAACATATAACTCCTAGTATACTCGTGCAGGGATAATGTGTTGTAAAAATATGTGAAATCGTGGTGAGTGCTGTACGAAGTCAGAAGCTGGCACCAACACAGACAGCGTTTTACACTGGTGAATGCTGCTGGTGGCCGCTGGTTCACCAGAGTTTCATTATTGGTTGCTGCCGATGCCGTAGACCAATCGAAATCCTTTCTTATATATCCCATTAAGTAAGTCATTACAAGAAATTNTTGGTTGCTGCCGATGCCGTAGACCAATCGAAATCCTTTCTTATATATCCCATTAAGTAAGTCATTACAAGAAATTTGCAAGTACTTGTCAGACCTAAAATCTCCTTTTTTGCAACGCCTGGAACGAAAAATAATGTGTACGTTATAGGGTTAACAATTCCTCTTTAAAATTCCCAAGAATGCCACCGCGCAATGGAGATAAAAGTCTAAGCCAGGGCCGCAACCGTGATTATTTCAATAAAATAATTTGACTGCGGTGACGAGTGTTGTGATGTAAGCAGATCTTTGTTCCATTACACATTATCCAGACACTCGGTTTCTATATTAAACATTTTCTCCGATATTTTTACTAATATCCTAGTGCTTCACGTCAAACTTGAAAGGTTTTTTCAATTTTCTTAGGATTCACTTCAGATCATAGGTCGTATACGAATTTTCGCCTTCTTTTTTCATGATCAACCTTCGGCGAAACTTTTTTAGTCGAATTTAGGTGCATCTTATAAATGTATGTATATATAGTATATATACATATATATATACACATACACACATTTGTAGAAACCTTTGAATTTTGTGCTATTGTCACAGAGCAGGTAACCACACAGAGGCGAAATTTCATGCTGCTTCCTTTGATGTGAGCGTGGCCATTCTCTTGCAAGCAGCGCGAGGCACTGGGGTCGCGCCTTGAAGTCTGATTCGCTACTGGGTGCTGCGAGACGTCGCCGATTGGCTGGGCCGCCTGCTGGCAATTTTACTACCAGGCGCTGTTTGAAGAAGGGCGTGCCACAATGTTGCTGGTTAGTGACGAAATTTTGCTGGCGTGTACGTCTTAAGTTTGCTGTACAAGCGGCTGCCGCAAATCTGTACGCTGTGTTTTGCTTTTATGCCAAGTTTAACTTTATTTGTTTATAGATAAACACTCTCCGCGGTTTCTTAACACTTTTTGAATCAAACATTTGAATGATTCCTCCATGTATAACCTGTTTGGTTGTTTCTTAAATATGTCAAATATCACAAACGTGTTATACGTGTGTTAACATTAAATTACCTTCATTTTGGTTTTACTGAAATTTTAATTAATTTTATTTATAAATATTTATATTTCCTTCATATTTAGTATGGATAGAACAGGGATAAAATAGCTGTGTGTTTGTGACGCTTAGTAATAAATAGTTATAATGAAAAATATAATTACACTTTGTGTGCACGAATGCTGTGCGTTGTCCCTTTGGTGTTATTTATATACGCACTTTTAGCATGAGGCGGAGGAATATCCTGGAAGTAGAACTTGAGCAGGGCTCAGAAAATTTGTAACTATCCGTAAATGGACTTTACCTAATGGCGATCGTTGAAATCTTTAGCCGTTGACACTCAGGCACTCTAAATTTGAAACAGTGGAAATTTACCACCACTGAAAAAGGTTCCACTGGAAATTAGACGCAACTTGCTGAATATCGTAGTAGCTGAATTTCCCGGAATGGAACTTCACTTTTTGACGTCATAATTGGAAGGGATTTGTGAAAAGGGTATATCTGAAACGATACAAAGTGGTTTAGATGTAAAATGAACATTTATTACCAAAGGATCAAATATTGTTACGTGGCAAAACGATTGATGTTCATTTCGCATTGCATATTGTTATCCAGTGTTAAGTGAGCGCACATTGTAATATCTAGAGTGGTCGCCCCTTGCAAACGCGTGATTTACCGTTTGCTTTGGACCGTGTCACGATCTCATCCAGGGGCCGCGGTGGCTAAGCGGTTAGATTTCTCGCCTCCCACCAAGGCGAACCGGTTTCAATCCCCGACTGGGTCACTCCCGGATTTTCTTCGCAAGTGGGAATCGTGCCGGACAATTGCCTCTGGTCAGCGGGTTTTCTCGCCCTTGCATTCCGGCTCTACTCCATTCTCACCTCATTCGACCCTCATCGGCTAGCAAGACCTCCTTGTTGGGAGCCACTCAAATCTCTCAGCTCAACACGATCCATCCACCTCCACTATTGTTTATGGCTTATCAAATAAAGATATCTTAATTTTGACAAAGCTCCATAGGAAAAATGTTTTTTCTGTTTGTACAAAGCATTCTTTGGAAGTAAGCTGCCAAATATGTTTTTGTATCACTACAAATAAATAAGGGAAAATTTCACGAAATCGTAACTGTACGACTTCTTTTCAAATTTACCAAGTTTATTATAAAGATTCAGTTTTATAAACCATTTTGTATGTTTCCTAAAAACAATGCGCTGTAAATTTGCAATTCTCAAGCTGTGTTACATGATTATCTATGGTAACTATTGTTCCAAACGAGAAATTTTCCATCCCTGGCCATAATTTCTGTACACGGTATCGGGCGGCGTGATAGTTTTGTCCACGAAACCTGGACACAGCCTAAGTATTTATATGACGTTCATAAAGGGTTTGTGTAGGAATGCTACTGGCCAAAGTTACAAACTCGTGTACTGAACCAGGTAGTGCAGTGATAAACCTTCGTATCGGCATTCGGGAGGACTGGGTTCAAATACAAGTCCGTCGCTCCAGACTTTGGTTTCCCATGGGTTCTCCAAAACACTCCGGGAGAATTCTGGGATGGTTAATAATTACTGCAGTGTATTACCAGTTCCTTCCCCGTTCCTTGTACCGGCTCTAATGACCTTGATGCCAACAAGGCGTTAAACTCTAACAAATTGGTTATATTCCAAAACAGGACATTCGATAGACGTATTGGAAACCACTCTTAATTACAGAAGCTGGCGGCATTAGTGTGACAATAAATATGTTTAAATAATGTCCTATCATTGTTAAACTATGTATGTATGATAAGCCATAGTATTATTATTAAATAAGTAAAATATGAATAGAAAAAACAGAACTTCAAGGAACTAGATGAACATATGCTCATCTTGGTTAACTCAGCACGTTTGAAAGCCCTGCTATGGATCTACTTTTTCCTTAATTTGGTATTCTCCCACCATATGTAAAATTAACATTTCCAACGACCATTTCACTTCATTCGTGCGTAGAGACCTGAAAAATTCGTGTTTTCATTTCGGGACAAGCTAGAATTCAGATCCCCGTACGTTTGCATTGCTAATGCTATTGGTCCACCCGTTAAATTACACCACCTGGACAACTCTGAGCCTATAATAAAAACACAGTAAAATGCAGACCTAATCACCGTCTTCCGCTAATACAACAAGCTACCAATGGACGGTGACATCTGCATGATTTTGCATACGAAAATGGAGTATAGCCTACAGGTCATTGAACTCACGAATTTTTCAGGTCTNATCTGCATGATTTTGCATACGAAAATGGAGTATAGCCTACAGGTCATTGAACTCACGAATTTTTCAGGTCTCTATTTATGGGTGATCTAAGTGGAAATCATGGAATATTTCGGAAAGTAAATGTGTTAATTATATACAAACGTAGGGGGGCGCGGTTACTTAGTGGTTAGACTACTTGCCTCCCACCAAGGCGAACCGCGTTCAATCCCCGGCCGTGTCACTCCTTGATTTTCGCAAGTGGTAATCGTGTCAGACGATGCCAGTGGTCAGCGGATTTTCTCGGGGAGAATATAAAAATAATATTGAGTTTTAATAAAACGTATACAATGCATAGGAGTTGGTATTAGTTGCACAGGGAAAAGGTGACGTGTAAATTGAGATGCCATGCATACAAATATGTTTTTTTCTTGTGGAGTTACTGTTATTTCATAATACATTTCGGCACATTTTCTTACTACGGAAAAGTGGTTTTTGTCATTGGTGGTGGGGAGGGTAGCAATCATTCTGCCCCTACGGTAAAAAATGCTTATAGATCCACCCGGCGCAATAAACGTAAATCGTCTTTGCTACTTAAAATACATATTATAATAATAACGTAAAAGACGAGAGAAAAAAGAAAAATATTAAATCATTAAGTTGTAACTAAATCGTCAAATCGCATGTCTTATTTCAGAAGACAAAGGTACTTTTGTAAAAACACGTGGACCTAAATGTATTTGTGTAAATGTATAAATATAGTTGCATGTAATTAGATGCTTATNACTTTTGTAAAAACACGTGGACCTAAATGTATTTGTGTAAATGTATAAATATAGTTGCATGTAATTAGATGCTTATCTTCATGTAACAAATTTTATGGAAATTCTTTTCAAACTTATGCTGCTTTCATGAGTCATTATATAAATAATAGGCGAAAGAAAAGTCATAAAAAATATACATTGATAGAAATGACTTAACCTTTTTTAAATTAATTGTGCAAACGCTCTTTTCCATTACTTTCAAATCGCCACTGTTCGGCATTCGTTACCATAATGTCCCACTCCCCAGCACTCTTGAAGCGTTCCACTGCTACGAGCCACATCTTGCCGTGGCAGGCTGTACGACGTTCAGAGTGTCTGGGATGGAAAATCGTGTGACGAGAAGGGTAAGAGCAGGCAAACATTTCGATCATCCACCCCTTCTCTTCATGTTCTTTCTCGACCGCCAGATGACAGCGGCGCAAACCGAATCCAGTCTTGGCACTCTGTCGGGAGAAAGACCTTGTCCTGTCCCCTCACACCTCCTCTTAGCAGGACCCCTTGAGACACCACCAACTACGCTCCCTCCTCCAACATGGAACAGAGCATACTCCACTAGTACTGCTATCTGTTGAGAACACGAGGAACCTGGTGCCCTCTCCTTCTTTCCCAAAACCAGCGGCCGGAACTATGAACCTTGCCCTTAAATATCACACCCCAGTAACTTCTCGAGCGAGTCTCTTCACATTTTGCATTCAAATATACAAGACTAACAAAAACAATTTTAAGAAGTTCTCTCATTAATAGAGACCAGAAAAATAAGCGAGTTCAATGACGTGTAGGCTATGCTCCATTTTCGTATGCAAAATCATGCAGATATCACTGTTCATTGGTTGCTTGTTTTATTAGCGGAAGACGGTGATTCTGTCTGCATTTTACTGTGTATTTATTATAGGCTCAGTGTTGTCCAGGAGGTGTAATTTAACGGGTGGACCAATAGCATTAGCAATACAAACGTATGGGGATTCGAATTCTAGCTTGTCCCGAAATGAAAACGCGAATTTTTCAGGTCTCTTCTCATTAATAGTATATAAAGTGTGAGTTCTAGACCATACTTCTTTACATATTGTTGCGTCATCGGAAATCATCAATTTCAAAGCAAAGAGAACAGCTAATAAACATAGAAATTCTCTGCCTTGTCAGTTACCAAAATGTAATTTTTTGTCATTTTTTCATTTTTTAAATTAAAANTTGAATTCTAGCTTGTCCCGAAATGAAAACGCGAATTTTTCAGGTCTCTGCTCATTAATAGTATATAAAGTGTGAGTTCTAGACCATACTTCTTTACATATTGTTGCGTCATCGGAAATCATCAATTTCAAAGCAAAGAGAACAGCTGATAAACATAGAAATTCTCTGCCTTGTCAGTTACCAAAATGTAATTTTTTGTCATTTTTTCATTTTTTAAATTAAAATGTATTATTTTATAATATACAACAATCTGAAAATATTATCTGGAACCCACACTTTAGATCTACATATCTCCCCCTCCGTTCCACCTTCGAAATATTATGAAATGTTATATTATCTCTAGACACGTGCAACATTTACGTTAATATTTGGTAACGTGCAAGACTTCAATAACCTATTCCTATCTGAGCGCAGTTCGTGTTTTCATTCGTTATTGGCAACTATATTGCACCTCGTGTGGTGTCACTTCACTGTAGATTGGTTGCTCAACAGCTGAGCCTTAACTATTGGCTAAAAGCGACCTTCGGACGCGCCACGTGAGTTGTCGGTCAATTGCAACAAAAAAAAAATCAAACGAGAATAGAAAGTCTTAGAGTTTAGACTGCAGTCACAAAATAACGTGAATTTTTCACGTCCCTAATTATTACGCATATGTTAAAGATTTTGTGTCGTATGTTTAATATTTTAACTTATTTTAAACAGCAATTTGGAATTTAAGAACGTTTTTTATTCGAGCATTTAAAAAAACACATATTTTTTAAATACTTATAAAAGCAAGGTAAAAAAAATTAAAGCTATCATAAATAATATATATTTTTTTTTCCTTAACTAATAGCAACAACAATTAAAAAATTTAAAGATTTTTTTTATTAATTTCTGTTTCCAAAAGTTTTATAATTTATTGTGTAAGTCTTATTTATCTTCTTAGGCGTAATATCCCTCTGCATTTATGTACAAAAAGTTTAACGAAAAATTATGTTTATAATCGAAAAGTAAAGTCATGTTTTGTTTGTGCTATAAAAGCCATTCCTCATTAATTTTGGAATCCGGAACATTACAGAAATTGTGTATTAAATTGAGCATTAAATAACTTAAATTTGCCTAAAATGCATGTTCCTGGTTGTAATTATTGTAATCTGTTGATTNAGTAGATTGGTTGCTCAACAGCTGAGCCTTAACTATTGGCTAAAAGCGACCTTCGGACGCGCCACGTGAGTTGTCGGTCAATTGCAACAAAAAAAAAATCAAACGAGAATAGAAAGTCTTAGAGTTTAGACTGCAGTCACAAAATAACGTGAATTTTTCACGTCCCTAATTATTACGCATATGTNATAGAAAGTCTTAGAGTTTAGACTGCAGTCACAAAATAACGTGAATTTTTCACGTCCCTAATTATTACGCATATGTCAAAGATTTTATGTCGTATGTTTAATATTTTAACTTATTTTAAACAGCAATTTGCAATTTAAGAACGTTTTTTATTCGAGCATTTAAAAAAACACATATTTTTTAAATACTTATAAAAGCAAGGTAAAAAAAATTAAAGCTATCATAAATAATATATATATTTTTTTCCTTAACTAATAGCAACAACAATTAAAAAATTTAATGATTTTTTTTTATTAATTTCTGTTTCCAAAAGTTTTATAATTTATTGTGTAAGTCTTATTTATCTTCTTAGGCGTAATATCCCTCTGCATTTATGTACAAAAAGTTTAACGAAAAATTATGTTTATAATCGAAAAGTAATGTCATGTTTTGTTTGTGCTATAAAAGCCATTCCTCATTAATTTTGGAATCCGGAACATTACAGAAATTGTGTGTTAAATTGAGCATTAAATAACTTAAATTTGCCTAAAATGCATGTTCCTGGTTGTAATTATTGTAATCTGTTGATTNGTTAAATTGAGCATTAAATAACTTAAATTTGCCTAAAATGCATGTTCCTGGTTGTAATTATTGTAATCTGTTGATTAAGTCAAATAAAATATTATAAAAAGGTGTAATTTTACAGCAGAATAAAATGTTGTTCGTAATTTTTTTATGGCTTGTATGCTTCTTACTGTTCGGTGCTTGAAATCACAGGTTCGTACACATCATGCCTTGAAGAACGGAATCGTCGAGGATTCTTGGGAAACTCCATTTCTCGTTTCTGCAAGCGAGCGTACGGAAGACACTTGCCACGGCCAACCCAGTGGCAGCGAGGAGAGGAGGCAACCGCGTGCCGACCGCCGGTGTACACGAGTGTAGCAGGTCGACTGGCCCGGACCAGGCGGACTACACAAATGAGCAGGACCGCCGTCTCCGCCGAG
>NQII01001908.1:270321-391551 GCA_002778355.1 Clitarchus hookeri | reverse complement strand
CCCCCCCCCACCTCCTCCTCTCACCACAAGGAGTAGTTTTTGCGACTGCACCCCCCGACTTGCGCCACCACAAGGTCATGTATTATTTACAAGGGATGTTGCAGAGGTTTGCCTACTGCACCAAACCACTACGTCTGGCATGAGGGAGGACGGGAAGGGGGGGGGGGGAGAAAGGATAGCTTTGAATAACTTGGCGGACTGTTGTTGTCTCTGATTGCTGTTTGATGGCCGTGCTGTCTCCTCTCCCTTATCTTTAACGCATTTTCTGGCCACGGGAGCACAATTGGAGATGGCTCCTTCCCGCTTATATAATAAGTGTCCACGTGCCCCCCCCCCCAAGATGATTCTCATATCTTTGTAGGGACAAGGGTATTTATCTATAGCTACACTACAGAGCGGCTGTTCACAGTTAAATGCGTCACTTCCGAGATTAACATTCGGAAATCTACACTGCCATTAAATTAATGGGTTTTTTGTTTGTGGGCACACTGACTGGCATGCACGCAGTAATTTTGGTTACGACAGAATAAAGTAGTTCCATGTCGTAACGCTGAATTAGAATTATTATAGGCTGTTCGCGGTAAAATGAGTGCTTTAAAATGCCCTGCTTAAGATCTACTTGCATACACGTTGTGTATTCCTCCGCCTTATGTAAAATCAACATTGCCATGGGCCTCATCACTTTATTCATACGTCGGTCAAATTAGAGTGTGAAATTATTTAAAAGAATTAATGCTTTACAAATGTGCTTATTTTTGCACTTCAATGCATTAAAAAAACAGAAAGCGAAATAATTAATTTTGAGTTATCACAAATGATCACCTAACACTTTTTATTCGACGTTAAGATATGAAGTTACTTTCTATNATAATTAATTTTGAGTTATCACAAATGATCACCTAACACTTTTTATTCGACGTTAAGATATGAAGTTACTTTCTATCCATTGTTACCAACTTTGCTGGGCGCATGTCACTCAGTGCGCCCGTTCAAATATATGCAGGCAGGAGCAGTGACATTTTTCTAAGGTTCGTTTCTAATCTGCTCACTTAATCGTGAACAGCCATTTGGTAAACATTTGTGAATACTGAAATTCATCAGGTTGCTTGAGAACGCAGACGAGAAACGGACGCAATTACCTCCTCGTAACGCACTACTTGCCCACTGGCAGCCCATGCGATTGNCGTAACGCACTACTTGCCCACTGGCAGCCCATGCGATTGAGAATATTTCGCAGCTTGCAGTAGCCAATCAGAAACAAGGCCCTTTCCGAGAGACCACGCAGCAAATCAGACGAAGGAAACGCCACGCCATCTCGTCACTGTGTACTCTCTGCGGTGTGTGATTGGCGAACAATGGCGTTCGAAATGTGGCTGGTCAGTGTTGCCATCTGATGGCGTGTGTGCTGGGAGTTAGCGGCATGAGTAGAGGCCNGGCGTTCGAAATGTGGCTGGTCAGTGTTGCCATCTGATGGCGTGTGTGCTGGGAGTTAGCGGCATGAGTAGAGGCCTGAAAAAAATCGCGTATTCATTTCGGGACAAGCTAGAATTCAAATTCTCGTACGTTTGTATCGCTAATTCTATTGGTCCACCCGTTACAGTACACCTCCTGGACAACTCTGAGCCAATAATAAATACACAGTAAAATGCAGACCGAATCACCGTCTTCCGCTAATNATAATTAATTTTGAGTTATCACAAATGATCACCTAACACTTTTTATTCGACGTTAAGATATGAAGTTACTTTCTATGCATTGTTACCAACTTTGCTGGGCGCATGTCACTCAGTGCGCCCGTTCAAATATATGCAGGCAGGAGCAGTGACATTTTTCTAAGGTTCGTTTCTAATCTGCTCACTTAATCGTGAACAGCCATTGTAAACATTTGTGAATACTGAAATTCATCAGGTTGCTTGAGAACGCAGACGAGAAACGGACGCAATTACCACCTCGTAACGCACTACTTGCCCACTGGCAGCCCATGCAATTGAGAATATTTCGCAGCTTGCAGTAGCCAATCAGAAACAAGGCCCTTTCCGAGAGACCACGCAGCAAATCAGACGAAGGAAACGCCACGCCATCTCGTCACTGTGTACTCTCTGTGGTTTGTGATTGGCGAACAACGGCGTTCGAAATGTGGCTGGTCAGTGTTGCCATCTGATGGCGTGTGTGCTGGGAGTTAGCGGCATGAGTAGAGGCCTGAAAAAAATCGCGTATTCATTTCGGGACAAGCTAGAATTCAAATTCTCGTACGTTTGTATCGCTAATTCTATTGGTCCACCCGTTACAGTACACCTCCTGGACAACTCTGAGCCAATAATAAATACACAGTAAAATGCAGACCGAATCACCGTCTTCCGCTAATACAACAAGCAACCAATGAACAGTGATATCTGCATGATTTTGCATACGAAAATGAAGTATAGCCTACAGGTCATTGAAATCGCGAATTTTTCAGGTCTCTAGGCATGAGGGACTGATTCACCTCTGCGTTTTTATTAAATCTGCGACTGCGCGGTATTTTTGTTGGTTAACACATCGAGGTCTGTACACATTTACTGGCATTTAAGACAAATCATAAGTGAATCACGTACGTATATCCGCTACTGCAAGAACACCGGCTCTTTTGGTGTCTGTGTTAGAACTCGCCATCGTCCTATTGGTCCACACCACGCCGGACACTGCCCTGTACTTTACAGCTTTCATTATTAGCTGGTCATCAACCAATGGAAAGCCGAGCTGCTATTGACCTAATCAAAAGTCCTTTATCGTATAAAAGGATTCACAATCATTAGGGGCAGTGATATTTCGCGAAAAGATTTCAAGACAAGATACAGTCCAAAGCAATGTAGGGCCCGTCAAGCTTCTTTGATTGGCTAAAAAATCTTCTGGCCCGTGTCAACAGTTTGCGCACGAATCACGAAGGTTCAGTGTCGGAGTCACTTAGTCCCGAGTGGCTTGGTCAAAGACGGACACAATACCAGCAGCCAATGGAGGTGTAACAACAGCTGAGGTGTGTATATAGTGTTGAAGTCTACCGTGTGCTTCGATTTTTACGCGAAAAGTCACTGGCCCTAACTATCATTCATGTCCCTTTGAGTGACTATAAAAAAAGAAATTCTTTCGTTCGAAATAGGATTATTACTGCGCTGGGGTGTTCTTGTGAGGTCATACAAGCCACTAGCAGAACAAAGACTGCACACATATGCGAGATTTGACTCTGAACAACTAATAAATGTTCAAATTAGCTTTTTTCGAGCTACGTACTCGAGCATAGTCTACGAAGTGTTAAGTAATCTGCGGGCTGCAACTATTTTTGTTTGTTATTAATAAGGAAATATCGTGTCTTCTACCCAATTGCCCATGACGAATCATCTGACAAAAATTTTTCTCAGAGCTCGACATCAAGTTTTATACAATATTTGCATGCGAGAATGTCTCAAGGATTTCTTGCGTCATTATTTCAGTCACGGAAATTTCGCGGATTCATTCGGAAACAAGCCAGACTCAACATTGCTTTGTACACTTCAAACCTCAGTTAGTAGTTCATAGGCTATTATTACCCCAGTTTAACCTCAGAACAGGCGCCAAGGGATTCAATAAATTTTTTTCCTTGCAGGTTCGTTATGGCTGAAAGCCTTCCAAATAGTGGCTTGCAAATTGAGACCCATTAAACGATGAATCTCGAATGTGCAGTGTTTAAAGTGTCACAAGTGAATTCGCGAAATTTCCGTATCTCTAGTCGTTATCTGCTACTCGTCGTAGCTTCGTCAACTATAATTTCAAGAAAACATGTCTAGAGAATATCAGGTTCTCCAGACTGCAAATTAACCTTTTTTTTGCACGAGTGGGGGAGGGGGGAGGAATATTTTATTCAAGTGAACTCGGCACTTTTGGGAATTCGGGTTTTCCAGCAAAATAACTGCTATTATAGTGGCAAAAGTATTTACTAGCTGATAGGTAAGGGCATCTGTTTTTCGCGAAAAGATTTTTCGACAGTTTGTGTTCCAACGTACTTTAGACCAGAGCCATTTTCATGATTGGATAATTTGAATTGTAACGCGCCTCATCTGTCTTCTCGCGAATCAAAGGACGGTCAGTATCGAAGAAACTAAATTATGACTGGGACACTCATGTACCTGTGACTGTCTTCACGCGAGGACAAGCGGACAATAGTCAAACGAAGACTGCAAGTGTGCACATTGGTAAATTGAAGTCTAACATTCGCGGGAACCTTTCCGCCAAAAACAGGTGGCAGCAAATATTATCTTTCAGGGAGGAAAACAATTTTTCTTACATGAGCCAGGGAAGACATTTAATGAGAGCGAAAATTCCCTGACATCACCTTCCACCTACGACCTAAAACACCAAAGAAAATTAATTCGCACACTACTTTCTACAGTTAAACTAAAATGTAAACGACAATGCATAAGGATAGAAAAATGTGACAAGTTCAATGACCTGTAGGCTATGCTATACAGTCCCGTGTATAGTAGTGTCTCAGATGTTTGTTTATTGGCTGCTGCTCCAGAGAGTAGTCAGTGATACTGCACACCTGGCAGTTAAGGCACTCGCTACTTGTTTCTTGCAAGTCTGCTGTTGGCTCAGAATAGTCCAGGGCGTGTATAGGGAACTGTGATCCAACTGCAAAAGTGAACTCAGTGTTCAACACGTGTAGGACGTCTATCTTGTCTTCAAATTAACTAGCAAAATTTTCCTATCCGGAAAAATACACTATAGTTAGGGTCAGTGACATTTCGCGTAAAATTCGGAGAACACAGTAGACTTCAATACTATATACACACCTCAGCTGTTGTTATACCTCCATTGGCTGCTGGCGCTGTGTCCGTCTTTGACCAAGCCACTCAGGACTAAGTAACTCCGGCACTGAACCTTCGTGATTCGTGCGCAAACGGTTAACACGGTCCAGAACCTTTTTTTTTAGCCAGTCAAAGAAGCTGGACGACCCTACAGTGCTTCGGACTGTATCTTGTCTTGAAATCTTTTCTCGAAATATCATTGCCCCTAACCATAGTGGAAGTGTCAAAAAAAATAATAATGGCGTGTGAGGAGTGCACCCAGGGCAAAGCAACACCCTCCGAGTGACGGTCTTTCCAGCTGGGACCCGTAGGTGAGCGTCATTCCCGGGCATGACATACATGAGACCCTAGAATGGAGCGGCGCTGGAATGCAAGGGCGGGGGAAACGGGAGTACCCCGAGAAAACCCGCCTGCAGTGGAAGCGTAAATGTCTACGGACGGGTGAACCATCAATATCCCAGCAGCCTCGTGCTAGGACACCAAGTACCACGCTAGACGTGATCACCCTGAGGGGAGGGGTGTATTGTGAGGGGAAGGGGTAAGCTGCCTCCGCGCGCGACCTCTCTCACGCCCTGCAGCCGTCTCCGATGAGGTGTTAACGCCGCGCGAGACGTGGCAGGGGCGGCAGGTGTGTTGCGGGTCACAGCCCCACACACCGTCAGGCGCTACGACCACACCCTGGGGCCGTGCCTTCATCGCATCGCCCCTCCCGCCGATACCTGTTATAGAGGAGGCGACGTGACATCACGAACATCCCTGGGGCCGCGGTCGCTGAGCGGTTAGACTTCTATCCTTCCGCAAAGGTGAACCGGGTTCAATCCCCGGCCGGGTCACTCCCGGAGCGGGAATCGTGCTGGACGATGCCGGTGGTCGGCGTGTTTTCTTGGGAATCGCCCCATTTTCCCCACTCTTGCATTCCGGCACTGCTCTATCTTCACCTTATTTCACCCTCATCGGCACTCAATTCCTCATTGTTAGAGACCTGAAAAATTCGTGAGTTTAATTACCTGTAGGCGATACTCCATTTTCGTATGCAAAATCATGCAGATATCACTGTTCATTGGTTGCTTGTTGTATTAGCGGAAGACGGTGATTCGGTCTGCATTTTACTGTGTATTTATTATTGGCTCAGAGTTGTCCAGGAGGTGTGATTTAACGGGTGGGCCAATAGCATTAGCAATACAAACGTACGGGGATTTGAATTCTAGCTTGTCCCGAAATGAAAACGCGACATTTTCAGGTCTCTACTCATTGTTACGAGCCGCCCAACTCTTTAAACACAACTCAACTGTATTTCCAGTTCAAGTATTTTGATTACAAGGACGCAAAAAAAATATGACTAGCTTTGACCCAAGTGATATTGCTTACAGAAAATTCCATGTAGCGCGTTCGGCCAATGATAGCTAGGGACACCCGAATTTCACGATAACATTTAATGATCAGTTTGATTTCATAACACTTTACCTCAGATCCACTGTCTTGATTGGATGGTTAACGTGTTTCGCGACTTAGTTATGTGCTGGCGAATCACAGACCCACGCTACAGGGGTAACCTAATTCTGATGGGCCAGCCAAGAAAGAAATGTTTTCTCGCAAAGAAATGCGACCAATAAGCAAAATAAAACTGCTGATATATCAGTAGCGTGTTGAAGAATAACGTGAGCGGAAATATCTAAGTGAAATTCGAGTGTCCCTAATGATAGCCGTCAAGTTTCTTTAAACAACTCCACTTACTGTGTTCTTTGGTAAATCAAATTATGTGATAATGTAATAAAGCGATAGAATCTATCTGTTTGCTAGATCGTCAACTTTGAAACCATTGAGAGTTTCAGCTGTAATGTTGTATACAATTATTATGCTCGTATTTATTCCAGTAATGAGGTAAATCCATGGAGAGAAATTATTGGTTATGTTGGATGGTTCTATAAGATTCCATCAAATACAAGAAAAATTACATTTTGCGGAAAAAATTGATTAATTTGAATAATTGGTTTTAGTTACATTTTATATAAGTAATTTATTTGGTCCACATTGTTTGCATTATATGCTGTTGTTCTCTAACAAGGTATAAAAATAGAAAATTGAAGTGGTTTGAGCTCAAAAAATTTATTTACATATTTGTCCGTTGGTGGTGAAATAGGTTTCATTAGGAGGAATAAAAAACGTGTAATGAGATAATAGAAAAATATTAACTTTTAACGGGGTTTTTAAGAAGGGTTTTTCTAGACTGACTTTAAAATCAGGCCGACATCACAGAACAGATAAATATACAGATAAGAAATGGAGTAGTCGCTCCTTTGATGTAAGCGAACTCGGTCGCTCATTGGCCAAGCAGAGCTGTGGAAACGGGCTTTGAGTCCGATTGGTTATCGCACGTCATGGAATACTTCGTATTGGTCGGGCTGCCGACTGGCAAGTTAGTCTTTAGAAGCTGATTGGCGAACGACGTTCCGCCATATTGCTGGGGGCGTGGCCATTTTGCTGGTGTGTGCGGCTAGAGTTCGGAATACACGCAGCCATTAACTTCTGCATACTTTAGTACTCTATGCCGACACACGGGGTACTGGACGTAAACGGCGAAGTAACGTACTTAGGGTGATTGTTTGATGGCTGCATTTAACCGTATCCTGTTACGAAATCAAGCCAGAGTAGAACTCATTACGGTTGGCCACCACACGGACAATTTGGAACAGCTCTAAAGCTAGTGGCGGCGGAAAAGCTAGTCAGGAGAGGGTGACTATGATTGGCTATCGCTAAAACCAGAAGTGGAGGGCTACTCCCACTGATTGTCTGGACAACCAATCTCGTACAACTAACGAGGGCCTTCCTCGTAGTTAGACATACCCGATGATTGTGGAAAGTGTTCCTTTTAACTCGCATTTCAAAACACTTTATCTCAGACCCTCTTTCGTGGTTGAATGGATTTTAAATAATCACATATGTTCAATATCCAAGCATGCTAATTTAGATTGGCCGAGTCAGTTACCAAAGTGTATTATTTCTCAAGGATACGCTGTCATTAATATAAGAAAATGTTTTAGGCATGTACTTCGAACATTTTTGTCTTCTGACTGAAACGCTTTTCGCAAAAACTAGGAGCCCTTTCACATTGAGCTTTATTATACAGTATCTCAGTACTTTAAGTTTGGCATTTATGCCTAAAAAATGCTTCGAATATAGGTAGAGACCTGAACAATTCGCGAGTTCAATGACCTGTAAGCTATACTCTATTTTCGTATGCAAAATCATGCAGATATTGGTTGCTTGTTGTATTAGCGGAAGACGGTGATTCGGTCTGCATTTTACTGTGCATATATTATTGGCTCAGAGTTGTTAAGGAAGTGTAATTTAACAGGTGGACCAATAGCATTAGCAAAACCAACGTATGGGGATTTGAATTTTAGTTTGTCCCGAAATGAAAACGCGAATTTTTCAGGCAGGTCTCCAAAAATAGGGCAAAATATTGGTTACAGCTTCCACTGCTGCCTTCAGCCTCCTGTGTGCCACTGTGCAAAACAAAACCTTATCACAGAGCATTTAAGAATACAGTTGTGAAACAGCTACTTGTTCCGCGAACTTCCGCCATACACTCCAGGAAAATGGCGTCACTGGCCCACCAAATTTTCAAATTCCGTTCGCCAATGAGCGCTTGGTAGCCTTCTCGCCAGGTGACAGTCCAACCAATTGGGAACTTCTCGAAGCATTCAGTGGATAATCAGACACAACGCCCTTTTTCCAGAACCTAGTGCAGTCAATCAGAATACACCGAGTGAGTAGCCCGCGCCTATATTTCGTTAAATATGCAACCCGCATACAGTGTTACCCTTCTGAAATAACACCAATCGTAGCATAATACGACGTGCGCGTTGATTCTCTGTAGTCAGTACAGTAAGCGGTGAACGGATGGTGTTACGTCAGCTATGCGTCGAGAAGCAGTCACTTTTCAAAGAACGCACATCCTTTTATTGCGTCGAAACAGATTGTTGCGATGCTTACCTAATACGTTGGTACGTGATGATTGCGTCCTTAGTAACGCACGTCTGCCTCGCTTCGAGCTATTGCGTTTCTTCATGTGACATCACCAGGCAGTCACCGCGTACTGTATTGACGAAAATAAAACAACGCGCATGCGCTGTTTTGTAGCGATGCTCTGTTCTCGCGCCGCTGATTGGTGCAGGCTGACGAAGGCGTCGAATGTTCAGACAACAGACGAGGCGCAGTAATGAGTACGTACACGGCACGGGACTCGGCTACACACGAGGCAATTATTTTACAGCGTATGAGATGTTGTGGTAGGCGGGCAGTGCTGAGTGCGGGTTGCATAGATACAGATAAACAGGCGTGGGTGACCCACCCGGTTTACACGAGCAAAGCAAATGAACCAACACGCAATTTCGTCTCTGAGTACTTATCAACTCTGTGACAGAATGCAGTGCCACAAAATATCATGTAAATACTTCAAGCAAAGGATGATATCTACAAAGTATGAATGTGAACCCAGAGTTCTACTGTACACCTAAAGGTAGGGCCAGTGACTTTTCGCGTAAAAATCGGAGCACACAGTAGACTTCAATACTATATACACACCTCAGCTGTTGTTATACCTCCATTGGTTGCTGGTGCCGTGTCCGTCTTTGACCAAGCCACTCAGGACTACGTAACTCCGACACTGAACCTTCGTGGTTCGTGCGCAAACGGTTAACACGGGCCAGAACATTTTTTAACCAATCAAAGAAGCTGGACGACCCTACAGTGCTTTGGACTGTATCTTGTCTCGAAATATTTTCGCGAAATATCACTGGCCGTACCCATAGGTATGGACACGCGAATTTCGCAGAACGTTTTCTACTCACGCTAGATTTCAATACCACGCGGGCGTACTGCAGTTTTCTTTTGATTATTGTTGGCGTGTGTTTGTGAGATAATATCCTCATACTTGTCTGTCCAATAATAATTAGGGTACTCAGATACTGTGCGTCTGTGATCCGCAGAAAGACACCTAGGACGTGTAGCACGAAAATAGTCCGATCCCGAAAGTGTATCATAGGTAAAGTTTTATGAAATTCAACTGACCAAAAAATCTTTTCCCGAAAATCGGGTGTCCTTATCTATAAATAATACAGAAAAATATTTATATGATTGTGATGGTCAAGGAACCAGCTGATGAGGCTTGGGGTCCTACCACAGGGTGATATGATAAATAAAAGTAATTAACTAAATGACTAATGGCAGCTGAAATACGTCGCGCAAAAAAACCTGTCAATCATCCAAAGTGTCACTATGGATCTGACAAGAAACAAGCCAGCGAAAACAGTTACATCTTAAATATCATAATATAAGATCGGAAGCATATCACAAAACCAACACAATAGTTGTTTTATGTAAAAGACTTATATGGCATTTATAATAGTCATCCTGTATACATTTACACACATATATATACATATTGCAGCATGTTAACGTAACCGAAGAGTTATTAGAGATTTGTACCTAATAAAATGGTAGTTAAAGCTTTCAGAAAACCTTTCACATTTGCAGCCAGCTCGCATAGATATGTTGCCGAGTTTGTCAATGTCACAAAACAGAGTTGTTATGTTATCTAACGCTATACTCTTATACAGTTTAATCAATTGTTGGGATACGTTATAGTGTACGTTGCCTTTTTAACGGTCTGCCGCATTTTGTAACACATAGTACACATAATAATACACAATAAGCCGAAAAGTATCTGTGGGGACTGACACAGAAATTTCTGCTCCAGCAGGTTGTAGAAATTTTCCCGATTACTTAAGGGCCTCCCAGTCCGCTAGGTTTGTATACTTCGCTTCTGAAAATGACCGTGCGGCAGAGAAGAAAACAAGGTTTTTTTCACCAATAAAGTAACCTATTATTTTGTGTCACATGCTCAATGACACTTAAGGCAATATAAGAAGACTTGCATTGACTCAATTTCTTTTAACGGGAATATTTTTATTTTATGTTCGCCAAGATATAAATTTATTTCGTATTTACATACCTCAAAACTCACCAACAACAGTAATAAACACATTTTATATTTTTCTTTGCCATATACACAAAAAAAATTTAGCTCTCATGCCTCCGAAAATTTAACCTAGTTTCCTCAAGCAAGCGTGTCTTTCCTTAAGAACAACTAAGCAAAGTTACTAATTGCGAAAAAACAAATACATGGTAAGTTCACTTTTAGGTTAATAAAGTGATATTGTTGATGTCAAATTTTTTAAAATTCATTCGGAAGCCTTTTTTATTATTTCTCCAAATTGTTTCATGCAAGGAAATTCCCAGTCTCCATGCGAGCAGCTCAGTTGTTAGCGTACACAACATAATCTCGTGAAATATTGCCAGAGACAGGAAATGTTCTTGGATTAAGTTGAGTAAATCCACTCAAGATGCATTTATACGAGTAGTGTTCAAAAAATAAGGTGATTTTGCAAATTGCGAGGGCTACGTTCATTTTATTATCGATTGTTTTTATAGTTATGTTGGTACACGTGTCCCCAACATACGTTGACATTATCAGCCATTTTGCATTGTTAGTTTGTTTGTGACAGAGATAAAGGTCAGAAGTGTTTTGGTGTGCTTGGCGATGTTTTGCTATCGCAAACAATGTATCAAAGCATCTGTACTAACAACACCGTAATCATGCCTCGGCCACCGTATTCACCGGACGTGGCCCCCTGCGACTTGTTCCTGTTCCCAAAACTGAAGAGACCCATGAAAGGACGGAGGTTTGCCACGGTTGAGGAGATAAAGACCTGGGAGATTTCAATGCCATACCAAATTGCGCATATCATTAGTTCTTCAAGGATTGGCAAGAAGCGCTGGAACAAGTGTATTATATCTGAGGGGACTACTTTCAAGGGGACAAAATATATATTTATGAATACGTTAATATTTATCTAGACAAAGTCACAAAATAACAAGTCACCTTATTTTTTGAACACACCTCGTATATAATGTACTTGACTGCAGTTCAATAGACACCCCTCTGCAGAAGTCTGAATTAATGACAAATCTTCAGCGAAAGGAGGACCTAGTCTTAGGCTATCTAGTCTGGGACAACACTGGCTATTCGCCTGAGCATCTGCTATTGAACAGACAGCTATGACATGTTTATGCATGAAACTGTGTACTCCAGCCTACAGGTCACTGAACCAAAGAGAGTTTGCTGTCCCTAAGCAAGCTACATCTGCAGATGTGAAGTACAGGTGTACTCACTGAGGCGAGACAGCTTGAAGGCGTCGGCAGTGTTGATGACGTCCACGTAGGCTTGCAGCTCGAAGCGGCGCACAGTCACGTTCTGGTTGTGGGTCAGCATGGCGAACTTGAAGGCCGACTGCACCTCGTCCGTGCCCTGCTCGAAGATGGCGCCTGTAACACACACCACACGTCGCACTCAGAAAGACACGCCTTCCGCACTTACCAAGCCCCGCCTCCTCGCTTACAAGCCACACCTCCCGTGCTTACGAGCTCCTCCTCCCCACTTACAAGCCCCACCTCATATCTTTACAAGCTCCTCCTTCCCACTTACAAGCCCCACCTCATATCTTTACAAGCTCCTCCTTCCCACTTACAAGCCCCACCTCATATCTTTACAAGCTTCTCCTTCCTACATTCAAGCACTACCTCCTGCACTTAGAAACTCCGTCTCCCACACTTTCAAGTCCCGCCTTCTGCACTTGCCGGCTCCACCTCCTCATTTAAAAACACCACCTTCTGCACTTAGAGGCCCCATCTCCTGCACTTACAAACCCCTTCCTCCAACTTAAAAACTCCTCATCCTGCAATTGAAAGCACTGCATTCCACACTTACAATCCATGTCTCCAGTGCTTGCAAGCTCTTTCATCTCACTTACAAACTCCGCCTCCCGCACTTACAAGACCCGCCTCCCCCGCCTTCATCACTTATATGCTCTTCCTCCTCACCAACAAGCTCTTTCCCCCCTCCTTCACTTACAAGCCTTTCCTTCCCACTTACAAGCCCCGCCTCCCGCACTTAAAAGCCACGACTCCGAAAATTACATGTCTCACCTTCCACACTTGTAGGCTCCGCATCTTCTCTCACAATTCCTTCCTCCTACACCTACAAGTCCCGCCTCCTAACTTACAAGCTCCACCTTCTGCACTTAGGAGTCCCATCTTCTGCACTTACAAGCCCTGCATTCTAAACAAGCCTCGCCTACCCCTCTCTTAGAAACCCTATCATTTCGCATAACATTTCGGTAAGAAACTAAGCATTTTCACATCATATATTAGTCGTCAATAAATTAACAGTACTCTGTTCATTTTCCAAGCCCTGCATAACTTGAAACAGTACCATACATAGAGCTGTCAGTTGTATTATGAACATATGAGATACAGAATAACTTTGCACACATAGATTGAGGTCTACAACTATTTGGAAGTCAGTGTAGAAAAATAAAGAAGACAAAAAGGTGACGCTACAATACCGTTTCCCCGACTTTACGGACAAAGATTTTGTTAGGATTATGCAGTATTTTCTNGCAAAAAGGTGACGCTACAATACCGTTTCCCCGACTTTACGGACAAAGATTTTGTTAGGATTATGCAGTATTTTCTGGATGTTTCATATCCGATAAGTATAACATTTCGTATCGGGCAAGGTATTATGCTAAAATAATAGCAGCACTATGCAATACATTTTGCTTACAAAGCTGCATATACCCAAAACTAGCCCCTTTAGATTATCCGGAGTATTATCGTGCACGTGCAACATGCTGCAGAATAGGTGAAATCATGGTAGGCACCGTACAAGGTCAGAAGCTAACACCAATACAGGCATCACCTTCCTCTGGGCAACGCTATCGGCTGTTGCAGATACACCAATTATTATATAATTGGTTGGTCGTTGAACCATAGATATGGTGAAACCCTTTTCCATATGTAGCTTAGTGTAATTTGTAACAAGAAATTCGTGAGTACTTTTCACATCATAAATTTATTATTTTGCAAAACTTGAAACGAAATATTAATGAGTACGTTGAGGGGTTAATACTGTTATTATTTTACATTTGCATAATTGTTACCTAAACCATGTATAATTTAAAATATATTTTTATATTAAATACATTTCGCAAATTCACTTAAGGGCGTTGATTACGAAATAGTGTGTAATTTTATATTTGTACCAAATAGTGTTTAACTTTTATAAATTACCTATGAATAATTTTTCCTTGGGTAATTTATTNTAATTTTATATTTGTACCAAATAGTGTTTAACTTTTATAAATTACCTATGAATAATTTTTCCTTGGGTAATTTATTGCAAGATCACATGTCAAAGTGAAAATCCTACAGTTTTTGTGATATACAAAAAAAAAAAAATCTAGCTATTTATTGAAAATTAAACAAAAGCAGTTGGTATGTCTTGCCTTAATTTACTTTAAGGTCTTGTTAGCAAAAGTTATTTTACAACAATTCAGGGAGAAGCCACAAATCAAAATATGCAGGAATTTCTTTATTTTCGACAATTATTTAAAATTCCACGAACATTTCCATGTTCGATTTTATAGACGCCTTGGCATCTTCTTTAAATGTGAGTTTTTGCATTTATCTACGTAGGGGTTGAGGTTGTATAGTGGTCAGACCAATCGCCCCCCAATGAGAAGAACCGAGTTCAATTCGAGGCGCGGTTGCTAGCGGGTTTTCGCTCGTGGGAATCGTGACGAACGATGCCGCTGGTCGGATGGTTTTCTCGAGGATCTCCCGTTTCCTCCACCGTTTCATTCCGGCGCCTTTCCATACCTCGCTTCACCATCATTGGATATCAAGACCTCAATTTTAAGAGCCGCCCAAATCACTCGACTCCATTTAAAAGAACAGTTTTATTCTTAAGAAATGAAATGTTGTCTAGTTACAATATTTTACTTGCGTTCTTATAAAGTCCATCGAAACAGTCAAACAAGTGTGAGATTTGTCTACAAGAGCAAAGGAATTGCGACGTAAGTGTAGCTTCGGGTATATACGTGCATACTTCTTAAAGGTTTAAAAATCGAAGTTAGACATGGCATAGCTAGGGGCAGTGATATTTCGCAAAAAGATTTCGAGACAAGATACATTCCAAATTACTGTAGGGTCGTCCAGTTTCTTTGATTGGCTAAAAAAATATTCTGGCCCGTGTTAACCGTTTGCCCACGAATCACGAAGGTTCAGTGTCGGAGTTACTTAGTCCCGAGTGGCTTGGTCTAAGACGGACACGTCACCAGCAGCCAATGGAGGTATAACAACAGCTGAGGTGTGTGTATATAGTATTGAAGTCTACTGTGTGCTCCGATNCCAATGGAGGTATAACAACAGCTGAGGTGTGTGTATATAGTATTGAAGTCTACTGTGTGCTCCGATTTTTACGCGATAAATCACTGGCCCTGGGCATAGCGCATTGCTAAGCAAAATTTTATAAGTTTGTATGATTTTAGTTATATTCTTATTTTCGCTTGTGAAACAGAAATTATTAAATAATAAGGTTACCTCGGCGGTTCCACGCGTGAAACGAATGACGAGAGAAAGACAAGTTGGATTTCGTGATAACTGTTAATATTTTACCTGTGCCTTAACAGTTTAATTTTTAAATACGGAATCTGTGAAGACGAATATACGTGAAAACCAAAATGGCAGAGATGCCAGCTCCTTAAGGGAAACTCCTAGTAAAAATTATTAACTCTTTAAAGTTACGGGGCCGTGGTGGTGTAGTGGTTAGACTACTAACTTCCCATTTGGGTGCACCGGTTCGATTCCTGGCGGTGTCGCTCCCGGGTTTTCACATGTGGGAATCATGCCGGACGAGGCCGCTGGTGTGCAGGTTTCCTCTGGGATCTCCCGTTTTCCCCGCCCTTGCATTCCGGGCTGCTCCATACTCACCGGTTCTCAAGACCTCAAGCTTGGGAGCCACCCAAATCTCTCCGTCCCGTTCTTCAAGGTTCGTCTTGGTATAAGAAAGCACTGAAATGGGTCCTTCAAAGTCTGATATATGCATTCTCGGGAAGCTGAATTTCTCCCAAATTAGATTTGTAACATTATGAATTAATTGCAAGTAGAGACCGGAAAAATTCGCGAGTTCAATGACCTGCAGGCTAGACTCTACAGTCTTACGTAAAAACATGCCGATATTAAACGCACATTGGTTGTCTGCTGTCACAGTGTAAAGCGGCGATTGGGCCAGCGTTCTCCAGGACGTGTGAAACACTGTGTCCACCAGTGGCTAAAGTAATATAAACACACGTGTAATGAAGTATAGCTTGTCTTAAAATGAATTAGCGAATTTGCCAGGTCTCTAATTGCAAGTTATAAAAGCCAATGGGTAGGGCTATATGTTTTTTTGCGAATAAATAAAATCTATGCTCAAGCCAGACTTCAACTACTTACGTGGAAGCTTGCGAATATCCCTTGGCTATTGGCTGCGTTTCTGTGTAAAAAGACGTATTCTGCTCGACTGGGCTGATCAGAGTAAAGGTACCCTGACACTGTACGTCCGTGATTGGCTGGTAGCAACCTCAGTCGCGTGCGAGTTAACATCATCCAAACGGGATATTCGTTCTGGACTAACGTGTTATGAAGTACAACTAGTCGTGGAATCTTTTCGCGAAAAACACGTGCCACTATGTACTTTTTTTTTAGTTTCTCTTATGGAAAGCCCTAAAGTGCTATATTTTAGCCGTTTTTATTATTTGTTTTTCTTTCAATATATTTAATAGGAAAAAGTAAGACGTGGCGCTTTAGAAAACAATTATTCATCTTTACTGNAATAGGAAAAAGTAAGACGTGGCGCTTTAGAAAACAGTTATTCATCTTTACTGAAAAAAAAAGTTGTTTTCCTAAGCCAATTATTAGAGACCTGAAAAATTCGCGTTTTCATTTCGGGACAAGCTAGAATTCAAATTCCCGTACGTTTGTATTGCTAATGCTATTCGTCCACCCGTTAAATTACATATCCTGGACAACTCTGAGCCAATAATAAATACACAGTAAAATGCAGACTGAACCACCGTCTTCCGCTAATACAACAAGCAACCAATGAACAGTGATATCTGCATGATTTTGCATACGAAAATGGAGTATAGCCTACAGGTCATTGAACTCGCGAATTTTTCATGTCTCTAGCAATTATTAACTGAGATACGCGCACAGGCGCAAAAACACTGCTTTTGCAAACAGGGTTTAGTAGTACGCGCCATTGAGCATCTGTAGTCAGGCGCGACAGGCGGAGATAGAACCACGGTGCCGCTCCAACATGGCGGCTGGAAGGCGTGGGAAGGGTGCAGATGGGAGATGTACGACGTGGTCTGGGGTCGTGGTGTAAATGGTCAGCGTGGCAAACACCACACATCCACCGACAATTACCAGGCTTCACCCTTCACCCACGGCTCTCTCTCGATCGGTGCAGTTCCCACACGTTCGCGTCTTATCCGCAGGTTGACCCTTTCGAAGACCCTTTCGAACACCCTTTAGTTTATTACGTTTTCATGGTGTTTTAAATAAGATATTTTTACGTGCACGAATCGATGCCATTTTAGATCATTCTAACAATTTCAGGCACAATTTAATTCACGGTTTCAGGTGTTGCAATAAAGTAAAATTTTGAAGGGAGCGGTACTTAAGTGGACGGAACACTAACTTCGTGACCACCTATAAACTGTGCGCTTTAGACTGTTCTAGGTAAGACCGGTACTTTTAAAAGCCCTGCTTATGATCTACTTCTATGCCCATTGTGTATTCTTTCGCCAAATGTAAATAAACATCGCAATTGGCGAAACTGCGAACTTGTTAGAAAAGTTAGTAATTTACAAATCAGTGGAGACTCGAAAATTTTGCTGGTTCATTGTGCTACAAGCTATATTCCACAATCCTTTGTGTATTCCAGCTTTTTTAAGTTGTTCATTGGCTGTTGCTCCAGTTTAACTCCAGATCAGGTAGCACGTGATTCGGTCCTGGTTTTATTAGCAGGTTCGTCATTGGTTGAGCGTGGTAAGGGTTGTCTCCTAACAAACTCTGGTCCAATAGAAGCAGATGCTCCCATGTACATGTGGTTGACGTTTTACTTGTCCTCAAATGAATCTGCAAAATTTCCGGGTCCCTAATTATAAACTCGTATTTCAAAATTCGAAATAAAACTATTATTCATCGTGCTTTAGGAAAACAAATGTGATGAATAGATGAACGAAGTGAAAATATCTTTCGAGCTATATACAAAAACGTTTTAGCAGCGCCGAGATTATAACTCACTACCCTTGTCACAATTTTGAGATTTTTTTTTCTCCACACGGCAACTCTATTATAGAAGTGTATTCTTTCGATGGCACGATTAACTTAAGTATTAACTTGGGAATGAATATAATAACGTTACCGCCTGGAAAGTACCCAGGATAGTAATTCAGAAAATTGCTGCACTCCACAATGAGTAGGGCCAGTGACTTCTCGCGTTAAAAATCGCAGCACACAGTAGACTTCAATACTATATACACACCTCAGCTGTTATTATACTTCCATTGGCTGCTGGTGCCGTGTCCGTCTTTGACCAAGCCACTCAGGACTAAGTAACTCCGACACTGAACCTTCGTTATTCGTGCGCGAACTGTTAACACGGGCCAGAACATTTTTTATCCAATCAAAGAAGCTGGACGACCCTACATTGCTCTGGACTGTATCTTGTCTCAAAATATTTTCACGAANTTTTTTATCCAATCAAAGAAGCTGGACGACCCTACATTGCTCTGGACTGTATCTTGTCTCAAAATATTTTCACGAAATATCGCTGCCCATAGTTATAAGTTTATAGATGTCTCATCCGCAAAGTTGCAGTTTTATAATGTCAGAACATGTAGTTGGCACGGGGACGACTGATATCGGTAGAGGCCATAACAATTGCCGTTATACGAAGGCACCAGGCAAAACGATAGTGTCCTATACATACTCGAACACGCGTAATATGTTCATAGATAGGCTCTCGCCACAAGCATNCGTTATACGAAGGCACCAGGCAAAACGATAGTGTCCTATACATACTCGAACACGCGTAATATGTTCATAGATAGGCTCTCGCCACAAGCATTATCTCATTCTCCTTTATCGCCTGGCTACACGGAATGAAGCTGCCAGAACGCTGAGAGTTTACTTCTCAGGCATGCATGCCATGTCGGGTGAGCGAAGATCAAATGACACAAGTGAAACAAACTTATAGAAGTTTGTTTCACTTGTGTCATTTGAACTTCACTCAGCATTATATATATATATATATATATGCGCCTTCTACGTTCGCACTGAATTATAATTGTAAATAATTGGTTCTATAGCTGTTGGCTTCATGGGCCTATAAAGTATTATTACATCCCGTTCGGTTGGCTACAAATATTTTTTTGTGGCGAAAATACACATAACAACATGACTTTATGAGTCTATCTTCCGTACGAAAGTAAATAAAAAAGCAAAAAGGTAGACATTTTCTGCACTTGAAAAACTTTGTAAGTAAACGTATTTCCCATAACCACTTTTGTTATATTCGATAACTCCTCATTTATAATCACGCGTATTAGTCATGTATAAAACACTTAACACTTAGAGTGAGGTGCAGATTTACTGGCAACGAAGACAAGCTAGAGGCGAATCTCCCATATTCACGGCTGCATCACCGTCAGTTCTGCTGTTCTCTATATTCCCATCTACAACCGTCCTATTGGTCCATACTTCAAACACCTTTCATTACTGGCTGGCTCTCTGCCAATGTAACGCCGAGTTTAAAGTGTCCCAATCAATGCTTCTTTCCTATGTAAAATAATGTACACTCCATCCTGTTCATTTCAATAATTTACACTCTGAGTGTTGCTAACGTAACATTAATTTGCATAGAACTTTGTGTAAAGTGCAGGCGAAGTAACATTTCCTCGCCCGTGTCTGCAAAGAATGCGGATGTCGGAATATCACGGCANTTTTCTGCACTTGAAAAACTTTGTAAGTAAACGTATTTCCCATAACCACTTTTGTTATATTCGATAACTCCTCATTCATAATCACGCGTATTAGTCATGTATTAAACACTTAACACTTAGAGTGAGGTGCAGATTTACTGGCAACGAAGACAAGCTAGAGGCGAATCTCCCATATTCACGGCTGCATCACCGTCAGTTCTGCTGTTCTCTATATTCCCATCTACAACCGTCCTATTGGTCCATACTTCAAACACCTTTCATTACTGGCTGGCTCTCTGCCAATGTAACGCCGAGTTGAAAGTGTCCCAATCAATGCTTCTTTCCTATGTAAAATAATGCACACTCCATCCTGTTCATTTCAATAATTTACACTCTGAGTGTTGCTAACGTAACATTAATTTGCATAGAACCTTGTGTAAAGTGCAGGCGAAGTAACATTTCCTCGCCCGTGTCTGCAAAGAATGCGGATGTCGGAATATCACGGCAAACTACATGCAACTCAGTTGAATTCAGATGACTTAATATTAAGTCGGCAGCACTCGAAGTGCTATAGATTTTACTTCGTGGATTAACGGATTTTACTAGCCTCTACAAATGTTTTCAGGCCAATCACAAATGCAGCTCCTGTGACGTTAGTAAGAAAATTGACTAGTAATATTTTTGTAATTTTTACAAAGGTTCGTAGGGGCATAGTGAAATTCTCAGTATAATATACAATCTTCTTCCGTGTACTCCAGCAGACCTCACCTCTTCCCTAATGCTGCGTCAGTGTGACGCTGATGTTCCCTGCTCCAATCCTCTAAAAGGACGGCGTATGACTCCGTAATGCCTTCGTGAAGTGTTTTTTCCCCCGAAATCAACGAGTGTGGGAAAATAAACAGTGTTTTACAGATTAAAAATTAAAGTAATTAAACAAGCATTTTAAATATAGACGACTTCTTCTAAATACATCTGAGGACAGGCTGGATTTCAAACATCTGTACGTGTAAAACGCATTAACAACCAGTACAGACCTGAAAAATTCGTGGATTCATTTTGGGACAAGCTAGGATTCAAATCACGTGCGTTCATATAACTTTAGCCATTGATCCACGTGGTTTTTGATACCTCCTGGAGAACGGTGTCCAATTGCCGCCTACCACTGCGACAGCAGACAACCAATGCGCAGTTGATATCAGCATATTTGTACGTAATACTGTAGAGTCTAGTCTGCAGGTCATTGAACCCGCGAATCATTCAGGTCTCTAAAATCTAGACTGTAAATTATTATTGTTAAGGGTGCCTGTTTTTCACGAAAATATTTCAGGACAGGTTGTGCTTAAACGGTTTTTAGTTCAGAACCACTTACGCAATTGGATTATTTGATTCGTTACGCATCTTATTGGTCTGCCCACGTATCGCAGACGGTTACTATCGGGGAAAATTATTTCTGATTGGCTTATCCATGTAACAGGCTGTCTTCACACGGTAATCAAACGAAGACTGCAGTGCACATAGGTCACTAAAGTCTAACCAACGAGTAAATATTTTCGCGAAGAACAGGTGGCCTTACATATCCACATCGTTTATGGCAGTNCACTAAAGTCTAACCAACGAGTAAATATTTTCGCGAAGAACAGGTGGCCTTACATATCCACATCGTTTATGGCAGTCGTGTTGGCAGAAAAGCAGTTCAGTGTAGTGACACGGAAGTCTTGTCTTGCGCAGCTCACGTGATCACTCTACCCCGTATTCTCTCCACGGTACGAAGGACAGAAGGGCCGATGTGGCAACACCGCGGTGGGGGCCGGGGAAATACTGCGCGCCCTTCCTCAGCAGTTCTCGGGCTGTCTGGAGTGGAGAGAAGAACTGAGCGCAGGGCATTCGATTGGGGCACTCGAGACAGTCTGGCGGGTCCACTACAGCATCCCCGACAACATCTGGAGAGCTGTAATCACCCTAGAGCGAGGGAGGAGGTACCCATCTTCACCCTCTTACCCCAGGGCGCAGTTGTCTCTCTATAGGCTACACTGGGACGAACATTTCTTAACCCTTTTATTCCCACATTAATTTATTGTTTATAATGTTGCAAACAATATATTTTTTTAATTAGTGATATACTTGAGCTGACAAAAAACATGTTTCGTTATCATAGCCAATAAGATGTAGTTTTTGTGTTAGGAGATCTGTGATACGAACCAATCATAACGCATATCAGGAGCATGGTATGTTAACCAGTTATCTTCAGGAAAAATCATTGGGCACTGAGTTTCACGGTGTACAGTACCGGTCAAATATAATCCTCATGTGTAACATGTAGACAATTGTCTGCAATAAGAATGAAAGGGTTAAATAAGGACAAGAAAATTTCGCATTTTAAATTACTTGTGTGCTAGCACTGCTCTGTGTATTTTCAAACCTCTACTTTCTGTTAATCGGCTCCTGCCCCAGTCTGGAGCAAGCTTCACCTCAGAACAAGTTCACGGGATTTGGTACTTGTTTTCTTACATGTCTGTTGTTGGCTCGGAGTTCACGTGGGCGTGTCTAAAAAACTGCCATCCAATCGCGAGCATAACAGAAATGTACTTGTATTGAAGTGTAGCTTGTCATAAAATGAATTCGTGAAATAATCCTGTCCCTATTCATTAATTATACTATTTNACTTGTATTGAAGTGTAGCTTGTCATAAAATGAATTCGTGAAATAATCCTGTCCCTATTCATTAATTATACTATTTAAGCGACGTTACTTCAACCGTTTTGCTATCCATGAACAAATGTTGCAAAGTGATAGAGTTATTTATTTTGTGGAGAGGATGTGATATTTTATTTGGAGCCGTACAATCCCTCTCTTCTTTTAAGAAACCAATATCAGTAGAAATCCTATCATTATGCGTAATAATTAGAGACCTGAAGAATTTTCGAATTCATTTCAGGACAAGCTATAATTCAAATCAGGTCTCTACTTATTGGCTGTCATGCATGTATCAAGCTACTAAGGCATTTTACTGGGCCAATGAGGATTGGTAGAATAAAAACTTAGCCGAGTCCAAACCTTGTTCATCCAATCATACAAGAATAAACTAGCAAGTCTGTTACCGAAGATATGTTGGATCAAAAAAATTTCCCCATTTTCCATTATTTCTATACATCTTATGGGAAAAATATCAACTCGGCACCCGAGTGGTTGATGAAGAGAATAATAAACGTTGTTGATAGTAATTGCTTACAATGTATGATACAATTACAAAAAATTGTGAACAACCTTTACTTGGAATTGGCATCAGTTCAACCATCATGAATACGAACGCCTGATTTTTGAAAAACGTGTTCCTGTATAGTTGTACATCAAAATACCTTGGTTCACATTAACGTAGGCAGTCCTCACAACACGCGGTCTATAACAAAATNACAAAAGGAAAGCTGCTGCTGTGCACGAAATATATTGAAGTCTTTCCTGCGGTACAGAATAGATAAGTATACAGAAGCTGACTGGTGGACGACGTTCCACCATATTGCTGGCCAGTGTGTCCATTTGCTGGCGTGTGTTTCTGTAGTTCGCAATGCACGCCGCCATTTCACTTCTGTATTATTAAGTACTCTGAGGCTGCGTGAAACGTTTTTTTTTTTCGCGAAAAGCAGGTGCCTATCCCTACTCATCAGAATTAAGCGTTACTCCGATACCGAAAGTAACAATTCAATACAACCACTCACGAAAGTAGGTCTGAGCATTAAGTGTTTTTGAGTATAGCTAGTCTAAAAAGTTTTCCGAAAAAAAAAATTGCCACAGAATATTTAAGAATAGAGAAGCACAACAGTGGGTTGTATCACTAACTGACCAACACGCGTATGCAAAACGGTCTTCCTCGCCACGATATGGGGAAGTCGGCGCCTGGAGACTAGCTTAACATACGGGAGACCAAACAATAGGGAACATTTCACAACACGCAGANGACTAGCTTAACATACGGGAGACCAAACAATAGGGAACATTTCACAACATGCAGAAGCTGAGACACAGGGTCTCTTCCCACAGCCTCGCGCGGCCAATCACTAGAGACCTGAAAAATTCGCGAGTTCAATGACCTGTAGGCTATACTCCCTTTTCGTTTGCAAAAATCATGCAGATATCACCGTTCATTGGTTGCTTGTTGTATTAGCGGAAGACGGTGATTTTATCTGCATTTTACTGTGTATTTATTATAGGCTCAGAAATGTCCAGGATGTCTAATTTAACGGGTGGACCAATAGCATTAGCAGTACAAACGTACGGGGAATTTGAATTCTAGCTTGTCCCGAAATGAAAACGCGAATTTTTCAGGTCTCTACCAATTAGTAGAGACCCTATCATTTCGCATTATAATTTTGAGACAGATTAGGTGCCATGAAAATATATTTTATGTTAGTATCACGCGTGTCATTGGTAGAGACCTGAAGAATTCGCGGTCTGATTTTGGGACAAGCTAGGATTCAAAACACGTGCGTTTATATAACTTTAGCCATTGGTCCACGCGGTGTTTGACACCTCCTAGAGAACGGTGTCCATTGTCGCCTACCACTGCGACAGCAGAAAACCAATGCGCAGTTGATATCAGCATATTTGTACATAAGACTGTAGAGTCTAGCGTGCAGGTCATTGAACTCGCGAATTTTTCAGGTCTCTAGTAATTGGGCCTCCGCTCATTCGACACGCCCTTGAAGACTCTGCGCCAATNTGCGACAGCAGAAAACCAATGCGCAGTTGATATCAGCATATTTGTACATAAGACTGTAGAGTCTAGCGTGCAGGTCAATGAACTCGCGAATTTTTCAGGTCTCTAGTCATTGGGCCTCCGCTCATTCGACACGCCCTTGAAGACTCTGCGCCAATTAGCAAACACGTAATGCACTGGTGGTTTCATTCCCTTTAGTTGAGACGAACATGAGACTGCCGTAGTGGCCAGTAAGAAAAGTAGATATGTTTGAGTAAGCATTTGACTGTGTGGTCTACGTTGGTGAGACTGTGTAACTCGGAGTTACAGGGTATCTGCCATACAGCAAACCGGTACGCCCGCATCAAAGAAACCGCAACACCACTTCACTTTATTTTGCTTAACTGTACTGTATCCCTGCTGTACAGACTCTGTTTGATATTTCCCGTGTGTGGAGGACGCGTTTTATGACGTTAAAATGCGCACATTTGCGCAACGCGTTTACGTCTGGGCTCATTCTTATATTGATACAACCCTTACTTGTACCTATAAACCCGTTAGCTATATATTCCGCGCAGATATTATGTGCAGAGGCCATTTTCGGTCGCAGGTAAATGGTTGAGCGTCCGAGAAATTTCGCGAATTCATTTGAGGACAGGCTAGGCTTTGAATACATGCACAGTTGCTTTCGATTTAATTGTATTGCGGTGTGTAGGTCACGCCCTGGGTTGTATTTGAACCAGTAAGTAACGTGCAGGGAAAAGAGGGCCGAAAACCGTGCCATCTGGTCTCGGGTGAAAGTGAAGCAACAGCCTATAAACAACAAGCTGAGGCTGAATTACACACAGGAACTGCGGAGTGTTGCTCGTAGCGAAATGAATCCGCGAAATTTCTGTATCTCCAGCGCTTAGAGGGCTATGCCCGAGTATAGGTCGGGGAAAATTGCATGAATATTTCTCTGCTCATCGTAATAAACCAAATCTGGTCAAAATATAGCAACGTCGCTCGGCTATTTTTGTCGGAATGTATTCACGAACGCAATAATAACAACGACAAATATGAATTACAATTTTGTGAAATTGCCAAATTAACACGAGGCATTTTGATCCAGGCGGCGAGCAAAAGTGAGCCTTACGGGCGCTTGGCGTCGGGCGTCACGGCAGCGTGGCTCCGGAGACCGTGCAGGCAGGCGGAGGCTGCGAGAGAGATCAATACGAACAGCGTTGGCACATCGTGGCCCGCGACCCTCTCTTCTCCACCCCCCCCCTCCACCCTGAACACAGAGTATAGTCCACTCACGGTTACTTCCAACTTTTCTGAAGTCTGCCCAAGTTCTATTTCCAGGATATTCCACCGCCTCATACCAGCTCAGCTTTGCTAGGTCTAGAAAATTACACAAAATTCACAACGAACTGCATTCGTGAGCAATAATAGTAATAATATTTTACAGAATAACTATTTCTTACGAAGCAGTACCAGTACACTAATTTTCTTTCTGTTATTATCCATGTTGTAATTAGTAGGGACCTGAAGAATTCGCGGGATCATTTTGGGACAAGCTAGGATTCGAAACACGTGCGTTTATATAACTTTAGCCATTGGTCCACGCCGTGTTTGACACCTCCTGGAGAACGGTGTCCAATTGTCGCCTTCCACTGCGACAGCAGACAACCAACGCGCCGTTGATATCGGCATATTTGTACATAAGACTGTAGAGTCTAGCCTGCAGGTCGTTGAACTCGCGAATTTTTCAGGTCNCATATTTGTACATAAGACTGTAGAGTCTAGCCTGCAGGTCGTTGAACTCGCGAATTTTTCAGGTCTCTAGTAATTAAAGATGAAATATTATAATTTCCAAATAAAACATAAGTAGAAGTTCAGTTAAACCAGACATAAGATACTTGTATGTTAACANTGAAATATTATAATTTCCAAATAAAACATAAGTAGAAGTTCAGTTAAACCAGACATAAGATACTTGTATGTTAACATAAGTATAAAATGCTTGTGAATCACGGCATATTTGGGGGAAAAAAAACCCGACAAACATGTTTTATTTTCAAAGTTTTGATCCAAAAAGTGTAACAGTAATGCGAATGGACTCTGTAGGTAAGTANTGAAATATTATAATTTCCAAATAAAACATAAGTAGAAGTTCAGTTAAACCAGACATAAGATACTTGTATGTTAACAGAAGTATAAAATGCTTGTGAATCACGGCATATTTGGGGGAAAAAAAACCTGACAAACATGTTTTATTTTCAAAGTTTTGATCCAAAAAGTGTAACAGTAATGCGAATGGACTCTGTAGGTAAGTANTGACAAACATGTTTTATTTTCAAAGTTTTGATCCAAAAAGTGTAACAGTAATGCGAATGGACTCTGTAGGTAAGTAAGCAGGTATTAAATGGCGTAGCGCTTTATTTGATGAGTGCGTACCCATTTTCTGATTGGTTCTGCGAGTCCTGGGAACGGGCTTCGTGTCTAATTGGCTACTGCACGCTGTGAAATGTTTCCTATTGGCTGGACTTACAGCTGGCGAGTAAGCTACGAGGCACTGATTGGCGAACGGCGCTCCAACATGTTGTAAAACATATTTTTTGGTATACTCCCTAAAGTGTAAGGGAAGTTTTCGACGTATACATTATACGTAAATAATTCCCCATGTCGTAGGCCGCAGACGTAGGGATGTTGGGCGTCGCTACTATATATAACTGAAAACTTCCATATGAATTTTGATCGTTTCTTCGAGAAATGTGTGAGCGCTGCCTTGCAAGTATGGGACAAACTTTACCATTCGCGCTTTTCTCATTATACGTATAGCTAGGAGCAGTGATATTTCGCGAAAAGATTTCGAGACAAGATACAGTCCAAAGCACTGTAAAGTCGTCCAGCTTTTTTATTGGCTAAAAAATGTTCTGACCCGTGTTAACAGTTTCCGCACGAATCACGAAGGTTCAGTGTCGGAGTTACTTAGTCCTGAGTGGCTTGGTCAAAGACGGACACGGCACCAGCAGCCAATGGAGGTATAAAAACAGCTGAGGTGTGTATATAGTATTGAAGTCTACTGTGTGCTCCGATTTTTACGCGAAATGTCACTGGCCCTACGTATAGGAACAATGATGTGGTAAATTTGTGAATAATTCCTTAGATTGTAGTGACGCCATTTTTACGCGCCCGCACTGCTGGAGTTCGCTATGAAAGCGGTCGATTCGTTTCTGTGTCTTTAACTACTCTGTGACACCGGCGTGTGGAAGCAGTTGACGACTCTCGTTCAACAATATTGTTATAGTCTATTCGTAGTTTCTTGGCATTTTATGAACCAAAACTCTGAAAAACCACCCAATGTTTGAATGTGGGGTTGTTTCATATATACTCTATTTCATGTATCACAAGTTTTTTCCACTTTTATTATCATAAGGTTATTTTTTTCAGTTAAATAGAACATTTATCCCTATTTTATTTATGCATAAAAATATTTAATTTAAAATTAGTAGGAATAAAACAGAGAGGAAATATTTGCGTTCTAATGCCAAGTAAGAAATAGTTCACATGTTAAATATTATTACACTGAGAGCGCACGAATACGGTGCGCTGTCACTTTGATGAAATTTTCTAGACTCGCTTGAGCTTTTATTTGCATGTGGCGGAGGAATATCCTGGAAGCAGAACATAAACAGGGCTTCAGATAAGTGTGAATTTACCGTGAATGGCGTATACTAAAGTGCTGAATGTTTTCCATCTATTAGAAGAGACCTGAAAAATTAGGGGATTCATATTGGGTGAAGCTAGAATTTGAAAACCCATACATTCATGTTAATTTTGCAATTTGTTAACGCGTTATTTCACACCTTTAAAAAAAAACTTTAACCAATAACAAGCGCGCAACGAAAATCAGACACAGACATCGCCTTCCGCTGAGACAGGAAGCNCATTCATGTTAATTTTGCAATTTGTTAACGCGTTATTTCACACCTTTAAAAAAAAAACTTTAACCAATAACAAGCGCGCAACGAAAATCAGACACAGACATCGCCTTCCGCTGAGACAGGAAGCGACCAATGAGGATTGTTTATCTGCGTGATTTTACACAAGACTGCGTAGTCTACCCCACGGATAATTGAACTCGCGTATTTTCCGGTCTCTTTCTATTGGTTGTTAGTCCTGCAGGGCGTGTCGAGTGAGGTCCAATGACACGTGAGACTAACATATGCTTGTGTGCCATCTACCTTGGTACTTAATTACAACGTGACGTGACAGGTCCTCTTACTGTGAGACTTTATGCCATTCTTAGTGGTACAGCCCATTTACATACCTAAGGGATGACCCCAGTATCTATGGATGTCGCTACGTGCAAAGATATTCATCAAATAGGCTAGATAGACTCTACAGTCTTATGCACAGATATGTTGATATCAACTGCGCATTGGTTGTCTGCTGTCGCAGTGGTAGGCTACAACTGGGCACCGTTCTCCAGGAGGTGTCAAACACCGCGTGGACCAATGGCCAAAGTTATATAAACGCACGTGTTTTCAATCCTAGCTTGTCCCAAAATGAATTCACGAATTCTTCAGGTCTCTACTCATTACACGTCGGAGGCCATAACACCATGTTAGCAAGGCGTTAAATGATAGTATACACTCCATAATTAGGGACACCCGCATTTCGCGAAAATATTTCACGACCAGTTGTATTTCACAACACTTTAGCTCAGAACCACTTTCATGATTGCGCGGCTTCCATGCTACGCGCCTCAGGAGCATGCCCGCCAATCAAAGGCACGCTGTACTGAGGTTATCAAATTCTGATTGGCCAGTCGAGTAGGAGAGTATCTTCTCACAACGACACGTCACCAATAAGCAAAGGAAAATGGTTGGTACACCCGTAAGGCACTGACATTTAGCACGAGCGGAAATATTTTCTCGAAATTAGGGAGTCCATATCCGTCATGTACAGTTTTTAGACTGTGCAGATGCCATTTCGCAGGCAGGGAAACCTGTTTTTTTTGCGAAAAAAATTCCTGTCTAGTAAAACTTTCTAACACATTTGCACTTTCGCAATTAGACCATTTTAACTGTCGCGATTCTCACACATTTACTATCGGAGTAACTCAGTATCTGCAAAATTTACGTTAGTTTTTGGCAGCAGGCTAAACTCCAGGCTGTTGTATGTTCTTTCGACTGTGGCCATTGGAAGACGCCTTGTGTGTATCGTATCAACGACACTTTGAGCCAATAGTAAAAGCTCGAATTTTGATCCAACCAATCTACAGCGAAGCGGTCACGCAGGTAAATGACGTATAGTTTCCAGTCACCAATCAGATCACGAATTGCGCTCATTTAGATACAGAGCAGTGAAGATCAGTACGTTACGAAAAAAAAGCACGAATTTTTCAACTCTCAACTGTTTGGCGCAGTGAAAGACCCCAAGGTCATTACACAAAGGCACGAAGCCAGATAAAGAAGTATAACTGCAGGTGTGAATGCGACATATATACGTAAAGGCTGTACGGGTCTCTCTTAGCAAAATTCAAAGGTGCCCGTTCGTACACGGTGACAAAATGTCTCTACTTGTTACAAAAAAATTCTTTGAAAACAATTCGCCAAATATTTTATTGTAAATCTTCAGCTGAAATATTGTAAATTTACAACACATTATTTTATACAACCTATAAAATGGTTTATGTAACTCAATGTTTATACTAAACTTGAATTCTACAAAACTTGCTTGTTGAAACTCAACATTAGTTTTACACATTCCACACTTAAATTTTTGTAGAACCGTGATGGTGTAGTGGTTATACTGCTCGCCTCACACCAAGGCGAACCGGCTTCGCTTCCCGGTGGGGTCGCCCCCCAGATTCTCGCACGTGGGAATCGTGCCGGACGATGTCGCTGTGGTAGGTGGGTTTTCTCAAGGGTCTCCCGTTTCCCCCGCCCTTGCACTCCGGCGCTGCTCCATCTTCACATCGCTTCACTCCCATCGGCTCTCAAGACCTCGACGTTGACAGACGTCCAAGTCTCTCCACTTCGCTAAGATTTTGTGAAAATTTTTTCAAATTTACTTTAGTGTTATAAAACCATATTTTGCAACTAGTTTTCAAGAAATTCCTTGTGCAAATACAAACAAAATTACAATGTAAGTTTAAGATCTCCATCACAATATTACTATGGCATACACTCGTATGGGCAATGGGAGCGAAATTCAGGGCGATCCATATAGGACGCTGGCTGAAAGGTTTCTTCCCGACGACTGCAGACGTTTCGCTCTTAAGGCGAGTATCAGACCCGAAGCGACCCTAGAGTTTTATGGCAGCGCAGTGGGGTCGTGCCATGCTTCCGAACGAAAAGAGTTCAGACGTCTCGGGTTTGAAATTCATATCGGAATTTCTGTATTCTTCCGTTCTGGGCGACATAAGAATCTAAAACCGCAGACCCTCTCAAACGCAAGAGCCAGAATGCAAGCATGGCGTCCGGAATCGAGGATTTGAGGCGACTTCGGGCGTGGGTGATCGGTTATTATACACTGTTCAAGGTGAATTGTGCACTTTTGAAATATACCTTTGGAAAATGTCACTGCCCCTACCTGCTTATATAGGATGTATCTAAATTTGGGCGATAAACTCCGGCTGCAGGTTAATCACGAAAAAAAAAAAGTTAAAAACATATATACAACCAATGGTCTGAAATGAATTCTAGGGGAGATACACATTTTATAATTTGTAACATAAGAAGTTTATTGCAGTAGCGTTGTAATGTATCTCTCTCTGGAATCTTACCATCCCTTTAAAAGCCGCAACAGTGTGTTACTGGGAGAGACCTGAAGAATTCGCGGATTCATTTTGGGACAAGCTAGGATTCAAAATACCTGCGTTTATATAACTTTAGCCATTGGTCCACACGGTGTTTGACACCTCCTGGAGAACTGTGTCCAATTGTCGCCTTCCACTGCGACAGCAGACAACCAATGCCCAGTTTATTTCGGCATATTCGTACGTAAGACTGTAGAGTCTAGCCTGCAGGTCATTGAACTCGCGAATTTTTCATGTCTCTAGTTGGTGGGTATTCTTCATGCCCCACCTGCCAGGTAGGGGTAAACATTATTTTGAAAGTAAAACACGAATTATTCGAAAACGATGAGGCTTAGGGTTTTTACACAAGGCGGCATTTTTGTTAACTGTGGCATCTGGACTAATAATCCATCATTTAAAACCCAAATACGATACCGCGACATGGATCTTAGTAACTGAGATTATTAAAATGGAATAATGTGTTGACAGCGACAGCCGTTGTGGTGTTTGAAGATCTTTGTTCAGTTAACCATTATCCAGGCAATCGATGCCCCACCTTAAATATTATCTACAAGATTTGCAATTAACAAGTATTTCAAGTCCAACTTCAAAGATGCGTGCCGTCCTCAGTATTCACTTTTAGACCGTAGGTCGTGTAAATGTTTTCAACTCATTTTTTCGTTATCAACCTGCACCCGAAGTTCGTAGGTCAAATTTAGATACATCATATATAAACACCTCACAGATATTTTGTGGTATGCATACAGAATGCACAAACGTACGGCGTATTCGTATAGTAAGGATAGAAGTTAGACGTATCACACGGTACCGATACAACCTTGAAATTCAAAGTGTTTCCAACGAGAAAAATGTCAAATATCACAAACAAATAAACACGAAATAACAACAGAATCTACATAACGGTGTCTCTGACTAGGGAGGTTTTCTTTCTTGCCGTGTGAGGCCTTGTGCTTTGTGTGCACTGTACAGGTCCCTAACACGCAGTGGCATGCTTGTAATCAATGTGTTGAAGTCATCTTCAGGACGAAGGTCCCATTCCATCTGGGCAGCTCTTATGAGTTCTATGAGTGTTTCTGGAGGTTGAGTACGATTATATACTGCTGTTTTCAGCTTGTCCCAGGCATGTCCAATGCGTTAACGCGTTAAAACTAGATGGCTAACTCTTCAACCTACAGCCAAAACCAACGGCCCTCACAATACGAAAGTTTACACCTTGCATCCGTTTAGGTGTAAGCGATTCTTTAAAAGTGATTTTTCGAAGCTAATCCCTTCAGGTGGTAAAAGGCGTAAAGTGTATTTTCACGGAAATATCGGCATCCCTTAATCCTGTTGTATGTCGTTTTTGATGCTTCAGAGTTGTAGCTCTACTAAAAGATTTTCCGAAATTCAGCCCAGGAGGCGATAAAAAGAGGTAACATGTGTTTTCAATTAATCCTGGGCAGCTCTTAACACCGCCGAAATATCGCAGTGCTTTTTATCCCAGAAAGTTTCCAATAAAATTTCTGAAATATAATTTCAATATTTTTCACGCCTTAGTCCTTGAGCGTTTCAAATAGGGTAACAAGTATATTTTTTATAGGGTTCTCAGTTAATTTGCTTCAGAATATTTCTTACTTAAAACTGGAGCACTTAATAGAAGAACAATAATAAAATGCGAAAAAAGTTATTTGGTAAAAAATTAATTAATAATTTTTCACAGACAGAAATCTTAGTATTATTCATAATCATCTAGCAGTGACATAATTCCCTTGGTTAAAAGTTTAAGAACTCTGATTCCAGAGTCTATTAGTGTCTATATCATTTTACTCATCAGTTTTCGATTAAATAACTTTTAAATTTTAGGTATGCAGAGTACAAATAAATAAATTAAATTTTGTTCATTGCAATAATGCAAAATAAACATATTAAATTAGGTGTTTCCAATTCAAACTCACATACCAAGCATAAATATGAATTCTTAACCAATCATTTTTTAAGGTGCCAAAAATCTGAGAAAACACATATAATACTGCGTAAAAAAAGGTGTATATATTGCAAAATAAGGATTCTGTCGAGTATATCACGAGCAGATTTAAAAATGCTATGTTACTTGAGTAATCTAATTCTGATTGACACATTGAAGTATAGGCTGTTCACGGTAAAGTGAACACTTTTGAGGCCCTAGTTACATTTATTTCAGACATATTTTACTATTTAGATATCTTTTTAAATAAATATTGCCATGTAAGTAATAAACACAATGTGTAATATCCACAACACTCTGATGTTTACGTCTAACGCTCACTTTACTGTGATTATCATATACTAAAATGTATTCTCACTAGACCAAGCGGGTAGTATCCATATTATACTTGTAGGTGTGCATGAAGTATAATGAAGTTATCTAATTCTCGAGGAATTATTTTCGCAAAAATCAGATGTCCCAACTTATATTAAAAATCTTTTTTGACAGAGAAAACGTGTATTGGTTTTATTCCGAATGAAAATATATATTATTTACAGGAATCGATGACACAACATGATTAGTGTTACTTCATGTGTAATTGAAACTAATGAATACTATAAGCCATTCACTGTTAAATTAGCATTTTTGGAATACTTGCATAGGATCTAATTTTCCTTCTCGTCCTGTATCCTTCCGCCACATGTAACATTAGCATTTCAATTAGCCTGATCACTTTATACATGCGCCAGTCAATTTAAACCGTGGAATTATGAAGAATGTAAATGGGCCGCTAATATGCAAATTCATACATTAATGTGTATTAAACAAGAAATAATACCTACATTCACAGGCCGTAAATTTCAACATAACACTCGTAATAAAACGTCAAGCGTTGAAAATATGCTTTATTTATTTAATTATCAATTTGTTACCAACTTAACTATCGACTCTCCACGGTAAAATTAGCACTTTTTGAAATCCCTGCTCAGGATCCAATTTCCTCTCCCAATCTGTATCCTTCCACCATATCAAATGTAAACATTGCTATGTACCACATTACTGTATTCATGTGATAGTCAAATGTAACTGCGAAATCGTCATAAATATATATTGTTGCATGGCCGCCTGAGGGGCGTATCTAAGTTTGGGAGGGTTGGAGGTCTTAATAAAAATAAAAGAACTAAATGTAATTTATAATTTATTCTTACAGCTATTATTTACCACATTAAATTATCTGTCTCCACTATTACTCTTTTTTTTTTAACAGTGAGCGCAATATTTAATTTATATTTTAACTTAAATTAACGTCCTTAATGTTGCCTGTTTGGTTACAGTCAATAACTCAAACTCTTTATTAACACGTGTTCAGTCTATCTGTTGCCACCATTTGTAATGTCTTTCACTCACGCTTCCAGTCCAATAGGCCAGCCCGCCAGCCGCACTCTTCACTGCTTGATACTCGCAGTCGCAAATTTCCCTTCCGCTGGTCACTTCTCTCGCCGCTCGTCTTCTATCGCTTGGAACTCAGCCACTCATTCACTCATCAACTACTCTGCTCGGAGGCCTGTCACAATTTTATATCGTTTGCCCTGACCATCTGGAAGGTTCAACGCACCCCGAGTCGCGCTGAGAGAACGAGGTCAGTAATTCAGAGCATTCTTCAGATAAATGCATAAATCAATACAACCCGGGTCTGCAGCACACGCCTCAAAAAGGATTATCGTGTCGGCTCGCTTTCTGTAACAGATACTCGGCCACCGGCATATCGCTAGCCTGTTCATTCAAAACAATCCTTTGACTTGCTGCTGCCGCTATCATATGACTGCGGTCCTTCAGTTCCACTCGCGAGATGCGAGATGCGAAGCAGCGAGCGCGTAACAATGTGTTACTTATATGGTAGTACTACACACAGGCGAATTAAACAGAAAGAGAATTAATTAAATAAATTCGCTGTCTATAAATTTTAACGCCTCACTTTTAACACGATGCCGAAATATCGAATTATTTTTCTTGCCTCGTTGCCAACTTAACAGGTAGCTTGGTAGTCAGTTTTTTCGAGAAAAAAAAATGCGCACTGAGGGGCCGAGATTTTGTTTTTTTTCGATGGTTGATTTTAAAAATTCGTACATTACAGTGGAAAGGCTATTGATAGTCGCAGCGATTTTTAGCGAAAAAAATTTCGAGACAAGATACAGTTCAAAACACTATAGGGTCATCCAGCTTTTTTGATTGGCTGAAATAAATTTTGATCCGTGGTAACTGTTTGCCCACGAATCACGAAGGTTCGTTGTCGGAGTTACGGAATTCTGAGTGGCGGATGAAATGCGGAAACGATACCTGCAGCCAATAGAGGTATGACAGTAGCTCATGTGTGTATATAGTACTGAAGTCTACCGTGTGCTCACATTTTTTTTTTTTTTAGCGAGATATCACTCGCCCTACGTATTCAAGCCAACATGTAAGAGTGTATGTAGTGTAAGGTCCACCCCTTCACCAAGGAAGATCCTATTCTTTACATTACCACAATCACTTATAGTTTTAAATTTTATTTATTTTAATTTTTTTATGGCATATTAATGGGCATTTTAAAAAATTATAACCTATATTGTATGCAATATATTAGTAAAATTACTTAATTTTATCTGCATTTTTAGTGTAGTTTACTGCTGTATGCCGGTTAATAGTAAAAATAATATATTCACTTGAAAAACTGAGCATTCATATATATTCAGTTATTAATTTTTTGCCCAATTTTTCGTTTATAAGAATGCTCCATTTAATAATAATGGGATTTCACTTCAGTATTCTAAGTTATTGAATAACGATTGTCACTTTATGAGGAATATATTATGTTGAACATTACTTTTTTCACCTTCACGGTTTTTATAATATGCCCCCAGTGGTCTGGATAGGTATATTGTAATATGATTTGCTATACCACGTACAATTGTTTTAATTATTCAGTAGAATATACGCCTTTTTTATTTGTTGGCACACGTTGTTTCTTAGTAATTGTGTTGTTTGGTAAGTTTTATTCTTTCCTTTTAAAGCACAGTTTATCATTCCTGGTTTCCACTGCTATCTATCGGGCGAAGTTTGAAGTCATTTAAATATATTTGGTCTCTCCAATATGGCAGTCACTATTAAATAGTTCAGATATGTCAAGATGAAAAAACAAAATTAAAGAACATGCTTCTTTTAAGTACGGTATGTAACAGAAAATTCTGTTATTCGTAAAAAAATATTGACTTTTGTTAGTCATATTGTAAACATACAGAATGACTTTTCAGTTGGCACTTTCTTTGCACACATTTTTATAATTAATCATAATGATAATATTGTAGGTCCAGTTATTTAATCTACAATGCATGTTTTCTTAATAAACTAATCATATTGCTTATGAAATTATTTGTGTCTAATGTCCTTTGCGCTGCACGACGATCGTCCTGTCGATCTCTGCAGCGTTGTAAGTGACTAGCACATAAAAGGTTATCTTTGGTTTTTATAAATGTTTCGCTAAGGCGATTTTCAAAATTTGATGATTTCGTCTTTTTCGCCATTCTTGCACATTTTCTCAGCCAAGAAACATCTCAAATTCACTGCTGTTTAGCCTTTTGCCTTTTTATATGGTCTAATGGTTTGAAATTGGGAATCGCTGCTTTCGGTGAGTAATACTATCGCGTAATTGTTTATGTTTATGAGCGCATAACCTAATTCGCGTATTTTACATAATATTTCTTTAGTGCGCAAAGTGCTGTGCACAGCTTGAGGTGAATGCGGTTCTCGAGTTGATGGATGTCGGGTGGCTGGCCCTGGAACGAAAATGGAATTACGATCGGGGGTAACCTCTTCACCCGAGGCAACATACCCCGTTAACGAGTTTGTCTTGGCGTTTCTGTCGGGTTCGCCAGCGGGGACAGTGAAACCCAACAAACAGATATGATTTTCCCTTAATAATCATGCATGTGCAGGCTGCTATATTTGGAATTTTAATGGTAGTTTAAAAAAATTTCAAAATAGCATACAAAATTGAAAAGAGCATAAAAATCTATGATCGTTATTACCGAAAATTCTATAGATTCTGGGGCCCCTTTGAAATGTCCCATTTTTGAAAGTACTTTATAAAATTCTAATTATATTAAAAAATAATAATTTTCCAAAAAATAGTGATTTCAGTATTGTATTCAAAGATATTTCATTTTCTTCACATCACTATTTTCCCCAAAATATATTATATATTTACTGAACTGAGAATGTTATATTTAAGGCAACTTAAAATAAATTTACCTCGACCAAAAAACTCTTCTTAATATTTTTTTATTATTTAATTATTATACCCTTTTGCAACAATTTGTGAGCTATTACTGCATGCAAAGAAATTGTGAGTAACCCAGGAATCATTTGGCTTAACATACGTTTCTTTAAATTGCCTTAGCTTAAAAAATGTTCGTATAAAAAAAACACACGTAGGTAACCATGGATACTCGCCTAGGGCCTCACCCGGCCGGTCGTGGTTGGACTGTGGTTACGCCAGTCCAAGGTGGGAATTAATTTTCTTATTTGGGGTCGCTGTTCACCCCAGAAGAAGGAGTGGGGGTTAAATATTAGGACAATAAAATAATATGGAGCAAGTTAAGCATTATAATTTTTAAAATTTGATGTCTCGTCGCAGTAGTAAAGAGTAGTTTTTTTTTTCAATTTTAGTTTCAAAATTACTCATTTTGCTGTGAACAGCCCATATGGTGAATGATGAAATGGTAAACTGAAATAATTCCTTCGTCGTATTCTCTAATGCGAAGCTGGATAGGGGGTCCGGTTCCCTTCGCCGCTTCCAGGGCATTTAAAGGAAGGACGCTAAAGAGCGGTAATATTTCTCGTCCTCTCCCCCTTTCCACCAAGGGCAGTGGGGGGGGGGGGAGTTCCGTGATGACGTGGCAGCTCCACCTGCTGAGGGAGGCATGGTAATGTCCTCCCACCCCTCTCGCGTGGTTACCCTCCCTCCACCTCCTCCGGGGGGTGGGGAGGGGGAGCACAGGACATAACTCAATGGCAGGAAGAGCATTAGAACTTCCTCGTCCCTCTCGCTCGTTCTCTCGCACACGCACGCACACACACACACACACGCGCGCCTTTCACTAGCGCAGAGTGTTAAATACATCCCGAAGCCGCCCTGGGGTGCTGCATTATACACGGTCGGTCCGCGGTCGCCATCTTGGATCCAGTCCCTACGGACCGGGGCTAATCAGGCGCCGGGCGCCGTGACGCAGAACAGGCCGGCTTACAGAAGGGCAGCCCGCGAAGGGGTTAAGCCTGTCGCCAGCATGTGCTGATCCGGAGCGGGGGTTCATATTGGGAACCTACCCCCCTCCACCCCTTTAAACCATCACTTTTACATGAAAGTGTCCTGCTTATGTTTTAAAACCAAACTGAAGTAATATTTTAATTGTTTGAAATACTGATTTCACGCATTTCATTTAATACTATTTCCTAAAACTATGATCAGAGTGTGCTTGTCTACCATGCCTCGTCTCCAAAGCCTACACCTTCACAATAGGGATATAGACTATATAAGTACACAGATAGGAACTGGGGTTGCCACTACCAATAACTAGGGGCAGTTATATTTCGCGAAAATATTTCAACACAAGATACAGTCCAAAGCACTGTAGGGTCGTCCAGCTTCTTTGATTGGCTAAAAAAAAAACGTTCTGGCTCGTGTTAACCGTTTGCGCACGAATCACGAAGGTTCAGTGTCGGAATTACTTAGTCCTGAGTGGCTTGTTCAAAGACGGACACGGCACCAGCAGCCAATGAATGATTTACAACAGCTGAGGTGTGTATATAGTATTGAAGTCTTACTGTGTGCTCTGATTTTTACGCGAAAAGTCACTGGCCCTAGCAATAACCAAAGGAAATTGTGGTTGTGGATGTAGGATAATGAAGTCTAGCATGACCATAAATATTTTCGCAAAAACACCTGTCGCTACTCATAGTGCACTGTCTTACCCACCAGGGTAGAGTTGCAGTGCGGGAGGATGGAGGGTGTGCTGGCCTTCGGGCCTAAAACCTGTCCCTACTCGTAAAATTAGTCAAACGTGTGGCTTGTGGGTTTTAAGGTCATCGTGTTCAGGGACGTATTTTATAGTTGAAAGGGTTTGGTCGGCTGAAAAATATTTCTTGAAGGGCGTATGTTTTATTTTCAACTAGTTGGGTCATAAGTTAGTTTCCGAGCCTAAGCGTTGCAGTCGTGTAATATTTTGATGTGTACTGTACTTGCATCCAGTGCACTTTCCGCAACCAGTGAATGCCGTGCTGCGTGCTCAAAGACGTTACCACCAGCCTTTCATAAACGAGGGATGTGGTAACTTTTACAAATCAGACTATTCGCCGGGATGACCTTCATGACGTTGGTAGAGACCTGAAAAATTCGCGGATTCATCTCGGGACAAGTTGGAAATTCACAAACTCGTACGTTCGTGTTACTTTTGCAATTGGTCGGCAAGTTGTTTGACACCTCCTGGAGATGAATGGGCGAATAACAAACGTGAAATAAACTGTAGGTCCAATCATCTCCTCGTACTACTACGACAAGCAACCAATGAACGGTTGATATCTGCTTGAGTCTATATAATATCGTGAAGCCTAGCCTGCAGGTCATTGAACTCGCGAAATTTTCAGGTCTCTAGAAATTGGGTACTGACTCCTTGCTGTGCACAGTCTGTCCATAAATATCCTGCATACGCAACATGTCTACGATCGCGGACACGTTTACTGAAAGGGCTATCTCTTTGTTTCCCATAATTGACTATACTAAAGAGGTTGCTGCATGCTTTTTTAAAATTCGCGCGTATTAGAGGATTGTCAATATAAGCATACTGCATCCGGTAAATCTGTCTGTGTGCAAGTAGCCACTGAGAGGAGAAGATATTTTGGGAGCAGCGCCATCGAGCACGTCCATCGTTTCCGTAATGACACCCAGCAAACGGCGCCGGCGATTCAACAGAAGGCGAACGAGCATACACAGGACGATTCTAAAATCATGGGACAAACATTGAGGGGTGGTAGAGCTCACTAAAACAAACCATTATTGTATAGGAACATATGGGTGGGAGTGACGAGTTTAGGCACAAACACAAAAATAACACATGAAATGCAACACATGGTTTATTTACAACGTCGCCGCTAAATACATTTTTACAGCAATGTTTATAATAATTGCTCAAAATTTCTACCACCAACAGTAATGCAAGCTTGGTAGCGTCGGTAGAGTGATGCTGATGCAGCAGGTCATTGGCGCACCGTTTGACTGCCCTCAACTATCGCCACCATTGTCAGCCAATCACGCCGTATGTAGAGGTCACCAAGCATGCGTGACTGTTGGTGGATGCATTTCCAGCAACTGTTTTAACATTTTATTTACGGAATCACTTGTTAAGTATGCTGCTGATGAACATTTTATGTTTCCGTTAATGTGTTATGCTTTTGTGTTTGTGCCTCAACGCGTCACTTCCGCCCATGTATTCCTATACAATAATGGTTTGTTTTAGTGAGCTCTACCACCCCTCAACGTTTGTCCCATGATTTTAGAATCATCCTGTATATATGAGAACCTCACGAATATTAACACTTAATTGAGTAGCGGCACTTGCCTTAAGATATATCCTTCCACGCGTTATAGTAAACAAAATTACATAACAATTTTGTGACTCAGACAACNACGTTTGTCCCATGATTTTAGAATCATCCTGTATATATGAGAACCTCACGAATATTAACACTTAATTGAGTAGTGGCACTTGCCTTAAGATATATCCTTCCACGCGTTATAGTAAACAAAATTACATAACAATTTTGTGACTCAGACAACTATAAATATGACCGTTTTATGCTTTTGTATCTTGCATGTTGTGATTATAAACCTAATTCACTCACAATATAACATGTAACTTATGGTTTGCAGACATTATTTTATCGAACTATATTAACGTGCGACTTCAACAATAAGCAAAATTACTTCCTGCGAAGCACCCGGTGAATAGTGACACAGGCTCCCATGTGCCCACAGCAATACGTAGCCTAGTTCACGTTGATGCCTGATATGGTCCATTCGTTGTTCATTCAAACGTTTTTCGAAACAAACCTTTGAAAAATCGCCCCTCGTCTGATGTGTTTCGTTGTTTCCTAAATATGCCTCGTATCAAAATCCTTTTGTTTTTGTATTGGCATAAAAATGCGCCATTTTTTATTAAAATAAATTTCAACTTGTATTTTATTTATAATTTATTTGATTTAATTTGTAATTATTATGAATAAAACAGCAATGAAATATGTGTGTTGGCAATGCCTAGTAATAAACTGTTCTCATACGGAATATTATTTTTCTGAACTCGGTTAATCTTTACTTTCATGAGACGGAGGAATGTTCTGGAAGTAGAACTTAAGCAGGGATTCAGAAACTTTGGAAGTAACCGTGAACAGACTACATGACGAGAAATTCGCAGGCGTCCAGTTAAGCGTAAACCAACGACATATGGTAATGAGAATACCTAATGCCTAGAGACCTGAAAAATTCACGAGTTTAATGACCTGCAGACTAGACTCTACAGTCTTATGTACAAATATGCTGATATCAACTGCGCATTGGTTGTCTGCTGTCGCAGTGGTAGGCGACAATTGGACACCGTTCTCCAGGAGGTGTCAAACACCGCGTGGACCAATGGCTAAAGTAATATCAACGCACGTGTTTTTGAATCCTAGTTTGTTGCAAAATGAATCCGCGAATTCTTCAGGTCTCTACCGATGCCACTTGCCGGGCCGTCGTCGTGATGCCGTGAAACACGCGGCAGGCAGTTTTACGCCTCAGAGAGTGCCGCTTGCTACCTCTGTGTTTGAGACACTCAGCGAGGAGTTGGTGAACTACATTAGTCCCCTCCGGCAGCCGCCCCCCTCCCAAGTCATCGTTGGAGGATCCCGGGGACCCAGAATACTTTAGAATACTATTAGTGCACCCTAATAAAAATTCTAACAAAGTTTTCTGAGCTGCAAAGATAATAATTTATTTGAGGCTGTTTTGTTCACAGTATCACGATATTCTTTTAATTCAAACAGAAGGCTACAGAAACTTCGGTGTTGTTTTCTTTACACGTTTTTGTTTTATGTCAACATTACCTTCTATTATAGCAAAAAAATAAACGTTTTTGAAATGATTTTATTTACAGTATCAAAAAGTAAGGGTTTAGTGATATTAAATATTTTCTGTCGTCCATTGCAGTTCTCAGTACGTCACTGTTGTCCTTACGCAAACTTTCATAAACCAATATATTCTGTAGTTACGAAACTGCAACTGAGCAAATGCACAGTCCTCTTGCAAAGGATTAATGTTATTCTGAACTGCAGTGGTTTTCCAAATCACTAACTTCAATTCCTCCCAAGAGGTGTAGTTATATTCTGGTCAACGTTACTACCTGACATTTCAGTCGAGTCTTTATTATCCGTCAGTCTTGGGACCGTCACCTTGACGGTTGAGAGAATATACGGATTATAGAAATGCCCCCCTCCCCTTCTCAAAGACACGACAGATACAAGAGATAATAATGTATACGATATTAAGCACTACATTTTAAACAGTTAGTAATCAATAGAAGTATGTATTTTATATTAAATATTGTAGACTTCCGTTTCTTATGTTGATAAAATAACAAAATTGAATACAGTACTATTATGTATATGTTCAGTAGTATAATCCCACCTATAAAAGTCTGTCATTTATCTTTGTTGTAATACTCCACGGGCTTTTGTTGCTGCCGTGATGCGTATCTTAGCTAGGAGTAATATCTGTGTAGCGTCTGCCTCTTCTTGTTGCTCGTACCATTCAGTGCACTTGGAAAACCTGTTTGCAGCGTCACTGCGGCTAATTATTTTGGGGTAATCCTTGAGTGTATCATCCTCTACTTCTTCACTTAAACATTCTGCCTCCTGTGTCTCACTTAATACAAGTTCCTCATCATTTCATATTTCAAAGCCTCCGTCAAATCTCTAAAGTCCCAGCCATTCACTTACTTCACCTATTGATGTGTTTTCTCCACCTGGAATCCCTTGACACAGGAGTAAAATTTCCTCATAATTTCCAGATCCGTTTATGGCCTTATTCCCGTTTACATTCTCGGGCAACAGTTTGTTCCAGCCCTTATTTAATGTTTCTTCTGGTATATCTAGCCAGGCTTCAGAGACATTAAAGATTCCGTCTTTAATAGTGTATGGCCTCCAAAACTGCTTTAAACTTGTTAATTCATCCCCAAAGCAAACAACTTTTTGAATAAAGCGTTTTCGATAACGTCGCTTCATGCTTTCAATAATACCCTGATCCATGGGTAGATACCTGAAGAATTCGCGGATTCATTTCGGGACAAGCTAGGATTCAAAACACGTGCGTTTAAAGAACTTTAGCTATTGGTCATCGAGGTGTTTGACACCTCCTGGAGAACGGTGTCCAATTGTCGCCTACCACTGCGACAGCAGGCAACCAATGCGCAGTTGATATCAGCATATTTGTACATAAGACTGTAGAGTCTAGCCTGCAGGTCATTGAACTCGCGAATTTTTCATGTCTCTATCCATGGGCTGAATTAGTGGGGTAGTTTAGCAGGCAAAAAGTGGCACGTAATTTTTCCACCATCACTTTGAAGTCATGAGAAGGATGAGTTTGGTGCATTGTGCATTAATAACATGGCTTCTTCAGGCAATCCGATCGATTTTAAATATGATTTTACATTTGGCACAAACACACTGTGGAACCACTCATTGAATATATCCTGGCTCATCCAGGCACTTTTTTATGCATAATATTTGGCAGGTAAGACGTTTAAATTCATATTTTTGAAAGCTCGAGGCTTTTTAGATTTCCCAATGATTAGTAAAGGAAACCTTTGTCTACCATTTGTATTCGCACACACCATGACAGTTATGCGATCTTTTTGCATTTTAAAACCAGGTGCAGATTTTTCCGATAAGGAGACTAAGGTTTTCACTGGAAGTGCTTTCCAATTTAGGCCAGTTTCGTCACAGTTGCAAACCTGCTCTCTGACCAAATTTCTATATTTTATTTCTTTCATTAGTTTTTCCCGATATTCTACAATGACTGTACTATCAGCGCTTAGTTTTTCCCCCGATATGTCCAACTGCCTTATGCCATGTCGACCCTTAAATTTATCCAGCCAACCTATACTAGCCTTAAATGAAGGATCACCATCAAGCTTCTTGTTCATCTCGATAGCTTTAGCCATTATTATGGGCCCAGAAACTGGTATCCCTTAGATTGCGGGCTTGAATGAACCACTGATACATTACTGTATCCAGTTGGTCCAGTTTTGCTGGCTTCATCGTTTTTCTTAGTTTGACATCTCCGTCTGTCTTTTGCATTTTTGAAACATGACTTTCGATTTTATTTGCATCTTTCTTAATATCACTGACTGTCGTCCGACCGATTCCATATAGCGGAGCAATACTCGTCGCGCTTTCTCCTTTACGCAGTCGTTTTATATTTCAAGTTTTTGAGAAAGTCCCAATACAACGCGNGACCGATTCCATATAGCGGTGCAATACTCGTCGCGCTTTCTCCTTTACGCAGTCGTTTTATATTTCAAGTTTTTGAGAAAGTCCCAATACAACGCGTTTCCGTTTCTCTGACATTTTTAAACACGCCCTTCACTTTGACAACAAACTGAGGTCAATGACTTGCTGACTAAGTGACTACCGCTACTGAACTGACTCTAAGAATGGGAGGGCGGATGAGTGTCTAGGAATTCCGGTAGGGTGGTGAGGAAGACGGAACGATTCTACGAAGTACATATGTAGGTTGTACATAAACAACCAACGTGAGTCATTCGCATACCTCATCGCACAGATTGTATTTTTACTGGGTGTATGTATTACAGTACAGTATACGCATTGTTCAACTCAATAATGTGCTTAATTTGATCTAATATGAAGCGAGAAAAAAGTTATTTAATTTTTAGTTTATTAAGTTTGTTTCTTGTATCCAATTTTATTATTTTACTTGTCGTGTGAGTTTACTGACGGTTAACAGAAACTGACTGTTAAAAGGGTGACGGTTAACCGAGACTCCACTGTTCCTACCTATCAAAAGTAGTCTGACAACAAGACAAAGTGGTCGCTTGGTGAAGGACGTTACACTAGTAACACGTGGGTTTGCAGGTTCGACTCTCCGAGCCGCCCTAGTTCTTTTAGTGTCCATAAAATTTTGAAATACTTGTGACTGCTCTCTTAATTACTAGTGGAGTGGAGAGTTTTGGGCAGCTGTTACCCTCGAGGTCTTAGACCTGACGAGGGTGAAGCGAGGTGAGTATGCAACAGCACTGTAATGAGAAGGCGGGAGAAACGGGAGATCCCTGATAAAACCCGCCGACCAGAGGCATCATCTTGAATGATTCCCACATATGAAAATCCGGCAGTGACTCTGCTGGGCATCAAACCAGGTTCGCTTAGGTGTGAGGCGAGTAGTCTGACTACCACACTACCGTGGCCCCATCCGGCAGTTTAAGGACCTCCCTATTAAAATAGGCCACGATGATGTAAGATTGTGCATTTAAAATTGTGTAAACCTACATTGAGGCCTACAAAAAAGTGCCATCCAGTACCACTCACTCTCTTCGTAAGTGCACAAGCTTCATTTCTCGCAAATGTTGCAGCAAATAATTAGCTGTCATTATGAATCACTTTCTGAAATAAACCCTACCGTTTACAGGAAGCCGTTCAGAAGATAGAGTGACGTCGAAAAAGAAACTGTTTCTAGTGTTGAAGGATGGTATGTTTTAAAGTGCATGTATTCCGAAGAGTCCTGAAAGACTTCGTGAGTACTTCATGGACAAATGGAGTGTACGCGAGCTGGCTGAAGACACAAGGCATAGCTTCAATTTTTACACGAAAAAGGTTCGTGTCAAAAGTAATAATTATGAAAAGAATAGACAGTCAAAAAATTTACAAGCACGTAAAAAATAACTCTTGGTGGCTTTACTCTTCAGTATCGTCGCCAATACTCAATCGTCAGCCCGAAAGTGAGAAAAACGTGGCAGGTTGGAGGTAACAGTAATGATGGAGGTACCTCGAGAATATTCTGTGACAACACAAACAAAGACACTGGCGTTACTGGACTGGACAGTAGAATAACAGAGAGGTTTCCTCATATACCGCGCACTCTGTCCAGTTGCCACTATGCAGAGGTACAGTCTTTGGAAGATTACTGTTTGGATATAGTAAAACTGTACGTAGATGTTAATGGCTGGCGCAAAATGATTGCCACAGTACACAACATATTGATACGTGACAGTACCACGATCAAGTTCTTACCATTGCCTCCAGGAAAATTATCAGATGATGTTTCGAATGCGCACCTTAAGCTATATTAAAATCAACGCTCATATAATCCTAGTAAAACATCTTGCATACATGTTAATAGAGATATCCTATATTGGATGTTCGTGACTCCGTGATTTTGGGTAAAATAAAAAAGCCACAAAAAAAATAGAAGCCACTACCTACAAAAGTTACTTTTGTGTTAAATACTCGAAATTGACTGATTGGACAAACAATGGTTTAGGTGGCCGATATTGGTTTAGACCATACAAACGAAAAAAATGATAATGGCGATAACTCTGCATTGTAAAAATGTATATTTTTGTTGCCTTTGTAATTGACGAATAAGCTGCTATGGTGACTAATAACTAGAGACCTGAACAATTCGCGAGTTCAATGACCTGCGGGCTAGACTCTACAGTCTTATGAACAAATATGCTGATATCAACTGCACATCGGTTGTCTGCTGTCACAGTGGTAGGCGACAATTGGACACCGTTCTCCAATAGGTGTCAAACACCGCGTGGACCAATGGCTATAGTTATATAAACGCACGTGTTTTGAATCCTAGCTTGTCCCAAAATGAATCCGCGAATTCTTCAGGTCTCTACTAATAGCTAATAGGAAATATTCCATAACGTGTCATAACCAATTGAATACAACGTCCGTTTCCACAGCTTCACGTGGCCGATGAGCGACTGAGCTCGCTCACATCAAACGAGCTAAGAAGCCGCCGTGGTGTAGTGGTCAGACTACCGCGTCGCACCCAGATTTTCACGTATTGGAATCACACCGGACGTTGCTGCTGGTCGGTGGGTTTCCTCGGGGGTCTGCCGTTTCCCCACCTTTTCATTCACGCGCTGCTTCATACGCACCTCACTTCGCTCTCATAGGCTCTAAAGACCTCAATGTTAAGGCTGTTGTCTGATTGAGAATTTGGTATAGGGAAATACATTTTAATAAAATTCGGTTTTTTTTTGGCGTTTCTGTTAAAGATATGTATATGTATATATATAAACACACACATATATATATTACCTGGGACTATTTTTGATCTAATAAATTAGCTTTTCTTTGTTATCGAAGCCTTTCATAACATTAATGTATATATGTTCAGAACCACTTTCGTTATTTGATCATTTGAATTGTTACTCGTTTCCTCTGTCCGCGTTTAAAGTACGATCAGTAATTGAGAAACTTGATACTAATTGGCTCACTCATTTAACAGGTTTTACGGCCCGAAGGACGGCACATCATCCTTTCTCCTGCACTGTAACTGTACTCGGGTGACTAAGCCATGGCTGGCATTTTCTCCTCTTCTGTTTTTCGGGCCAGTCACTGTTCTTAGTGCCGTACTCGTAATTCTACCCGTTTTCTCGGTAAAACCTGTCATCGCCAATCAAGGATATTCCGACTTCTTGCATTGAAGCCTTTACCCTAATACCCCCTCATGGGTCCTCGGAAAGCTCTTTACACCACTTGTATTCTTCCAGTTTTTTTCCAATTTTGGTGGCTAAATCATTCCATATAGTGTGAATAGCTAAATATTTCAGTATATTTGTCAAATCCAAGTGAATACCCTTTCTTTCTGTGATCTCTAGCAGCCATTGCCTTATGTCTTTTGGTTTCAAGCACACTGTGATGAAGTGCTCTATTGTTTCATCCAATCCACACACATCGCAAAGCGGTAACCCCACCAACCGCAGACTTTGAAGTTTGGCCTTAAAGTTTCCGTGGCCAGTGTATATTTGTACGCTGTAATGGTCGAGAGTGATCCATTCAATTTCAAGTCTGTTTTTCACATTCGGTAACAGCTCGTATGTGACTCTTCCTTTCTCAGATATTTTCCATTCTTCTTGCCACTTCTGGAGGACTTCTTATATTACCTCATGTTTTTATATCTTCGATTGTGTGCCAGTCCATGATATCTCCACCACAATGCCCTTGTATCTAACCAGTTTATCCACTGGCAACACTCCATCCAAGACAGGAAGTGACTCATTGGACACTGTCCCATATGCCTTAGTGATGGTCAGCAGTGCTGCCCTTTGAGCACTAATGAGCTTCCTTTTATGCCTCACAAGCTCAACTCTATTAAATCCTATAATGGCCCTACATGATATACAACTCTAATTGTTCTAAAATTTAGGCCCCAGCTTGTGTTACCAATACTCCTTAATCTCTTAAATGCCACCACAGCCTTTCTGGCAACATATTTTATGTACTTCAGGAAGCTCATATTTTCATCCATAATAACTCCCAGATATTTCATCTCGTGCACAATCCACTGAGTCTCCACCAAAGCGTACAGTCGCCGACCTCTGCAGTTTCCCTTTGAGCAGCTTGGTTTTCGTCTAAGACGTGGAGAATTCCAGCTTCAGTTGTTTGGACCATGTCCAAAGATTCTGCATTGTAACTTCTGCCTTCTCTTCAAGCTGCAACCTTTCGTTTCGTGATGTAAGGATAAGGTCATCATCTGCATAGCCGAAGGCCACACACTTCGGTGGAAGACCCAACTCCAAGAATTTGGTCAAAGAGGACATTCCATAAGATCGGACCAAGGATCTACTTCTGGAGACATCCCTTTTTGAGACTTTTCTTCGCTTACACATTCTGGGCAGGGTATTTGCTCTCTCTGTCTGCGAACAAGTCCAAAATTATCCTGTAGATGTTCGCTGGACATCTCTTCCTTTTCAGCTGGTACATTACTTCCAGGCATTGTCAAAAGCTCGTGTTATGTCCAGGAACACCCCAAGTTTATACTTTGCCTGACTGTTCTTCACATATTTAATTACATCATGCAGAGCAAAGTCTGTACCCATTCCTTTGAGGAAACCATATTGTTTCTCTCGCTAAGGGTTCCTTCTGCTTCCAAAGCCACCATGAGTTTCCTGTTTATTAGCTTCTCATAGACTTTGCCAAGTACCAGAAGCAATGTTAGAAGTAGATAGAATTTTTGATCTTCAGGATCCTTCTTGCCTTCCTTTCGCAGGTTCCACTGACTCCCCTTCTTCCATGGGATCGGAAACAAGCCAGAGTTGAGACAGTCGTTGTATATTTTCAGCAATTCCTGTTTTAATCTTGATAAGCTTCTTTTTATTATTTCTGCACCTAAACCATCATAGCCTGGGGCTTTTCCATTCTTCAACTGGTACACCACTGATGTTAGCTCTTCCATATCAAAAACTGGTGCATCAGCTTTCTCAGGAGTTTCACCCATTTGCTGTCTCTTCCTGACGTGCTCCTTTCTCTCATTTTCCTGGGAGTCATCAGGCAGGAGTGCATGGAGCAGAACTTCAATAGACCTCTGGAGGTCATTTCAAGTCTTTCAATTTACCATTATACTTGGTGGAGGTATTGCCTACTTCATTTTGTCGGCTGCAATATTGTAGACCATACTGAAAGTATCTTCGCTACCCCCTTGTGTACCATAATCTGCCCATGACTGTACCTTATTCGACTTAACCTTGTTGAAGTAGGCCTGCTTTTTTCGCTTATACTCTTTAGCGAATAGTTATCTCTCCTAACCCCTAAGTTTCTGAAGTCGTCTCCTGTCTCTTCTCACTTGCTTCCCTCTCGTTCTCCAATTCCATATCCCACCATGTTGTGTTCGGAAATCCTTGACTTGTTTTCCAGGAAATTTTCCTCGCAGGTCTCAGTGATGATTCGAGTGATTGTAGCTACTCTTTCTTCTACATCCACTTCATCCAGCGACAATTCAGGACATATTATCAGCTTACGTAACACAGTCCTGTTGTATTGTGGTTAGTCTGCTGTTCGGTGTACATATCAAACCTCTCTTTCTATACCTGGCACATCATCAACATTTCTTCCTCCATGTCCAATTTCATAGACTATAAGTCTAAGATCACTCGCACTATTCTCCAGCAGTCTCCAGTTGCTGATATGGTCTTTGGCTTTCCCATTTACCACAGTAATATCAATGTACATTTCAGTACCATGTACCTGCGAGACAAATGTTGGTAGTTCACCTTCCACAATTGCCATATCCAAATAATATATCAAAATAAATTGACTGATTGTCTCACCTGATTCATCTGTTTTTGGCGAATGCCAGAGCTTGGACTTCTCCTTAACATCTGTACCAGTAACCAAGGGTTTTTCCCCCTAACACAACGATCACCACTTCCCATCTATCCAGATGTGTTTGTGTGTCATCCCCAAACAAAGTATGAGGTCATAATCAGGCATTTAGTTGTTCCCTTGATTGCTTGCACTCTTATGTGAGGTGTGTTAGATATACTGACCATCATCATCACATACATGTTCTTGTTTGTCCTCAATACTCCAGCCAGAGCGTCTTATTATATTACAGTCCATAATCGAACCTGGAGATTTCCACCGACAGAGCCTTGTTATGCCGGTTAGTCTCTAGAGCCCACTCTGTGCTCATGTTCAACACCTTTCTTTAAAAAGTTTGCACATGTCTCCTTAAAATTACTGCCTTACTTTTTCGGTCAGTTTTCATACTCGGGGCCCTTTTTAACGCACTTTGAACATGTGGACTCAGTCTCATTACATTTATTTGCTATGTGTGCCCATTGTTGACACTTGTAGCAACGGGACGCATATATATAGTCTCTGAACCGACAACTTTTATAGCTGACATAAAGCCTCTTCTTTGCCATGATGGCATTCCTTGTTTCTTAGTCACATTTCAACACAACATTGACTCTGTCAGTGTCCCTTTGACCAGTCAGATGATTGATCACCACATTTCTCCTAAATTTTTCCACAGACATCCTATTTCTGGACTGTAAATTTCGTCTGTAGATTGTCTCCGCCAGACCGGATATGTCCTCTGACCTAGACATATCGTACACCACTATGTTGAGGCCTCTTTTTCTTGGTCCCTCTTACTTCAGGCCCAACACTTTTATTACAGTCTGGTTTTTGAGTTTTACTAGACATTCCTCATTTCTAGCCTAAATGAGCACTCCACCATTTCTGATGGCTCGCATGTTGCGGATTTGCAATCCTTCAGCCTTAGAATCAAGATTCTTCTTGATCTTGTTCTTGGTTTGTATGCTGGCATTCTCTGCTTTGTCTGGGTATAACAGCACCTCTTTCCTAGAGGGGTGTAATTTTATTTATTCACCCTTTACAGTTTGGACATAGCTCTTAATGCCTGGTATTCCTATTACAACAATTTGGCCCTGTTTTTCTCTGGATGTACCCTTACCATTGGTCTCAATGTGTTGCACCTTGCCAATTAATTTGGCATTTTCAATCAATGCCTTGTCTAGCAGGCTGACCTTTGGTACCAACCAATTTACGTGAATACTGTTAATTTTAGAGTTTTTACTTAGAAGCCATTCCGCCATTGTGGACACAAATTCCTTAGCTTGATTAGGTGTCTGATTGAAACTTGTTTCAATATTCTGGACAAAGTTACCTGTGTCCAATAAGCCACTCCCACTCTCATTTTCAGGCTGAATAAAATGCAGCCTCTTCCTTTACCTAGGTACTTAGGAACCTTTACTATTCCCATGTGTTTCCTCTACCTTTTCAGTAGGGTGTATACTACCAACTACCTGCATTTTTTCTATGGAAGGCATTAAGGAGTTTCCTTGTTTTCCTACTCTTACAAACTCTTCAACCTTCCTCTTTGCTATATGTAGAACAACTTGTGACTACTTTCTCGTCTAAACTTTCTGAGCCACACGTACTTCTCTTAGCGTACTACTGGTATAATGTCCATATCTTCATTATCATCTTTTCTGCCTTCTGATCCTTGTACGCCTCTTCATCATATATCTCTGCCATCAAGGAGTTGGTCACACTCCTTTCTATGCCTCTTATTGCGTACCAGATTTCCTGGTGCCAATTGAACTTTTTGGGGACATCTTAAATTGCTCCCAGTCGAAATCTTGGTCCATCAGTCGGTTCACCGCCGCCGTGACCACTAACTTCGGAACATTTCCTTGGACGAATAATCACTTGAGTTCCCTTCGCCTTTCCTTCAAGGGTTTCGGTTTGACATCCAACAGAAAAGCGTCTTTCATGAACACTTTAACCCATTTAAACGTGTTTGTTTTAGATGCCATTGCGTACTTACGTCACTGTAAGTCCTGCACGAATTAGCACTACACAACACAAAAGTTCTAAATAATACAGTTTAAATAACACATATACAATCCACTCTGTCCACACTACTAGTTCGGGGAGGACTCAATCTCCTAGGCCAGGGACCAAGGCCCAAGGCCAGCACTGTTCTTCTTTGTATGTGAGGAACCTCCGAGAGGATTATGGCCACACACAAACCTACTGGCACAGGTTCGATGGACTAATGACCTCACAGTCCGTTTCTCCACCCAGTCACGCAGAGGCGGGGAGCACAGTGCCGCTCTGCCCTGTTTAGTTTCTATACCTGCAATTCAGAGGCAGTACTATATTCATAAACGAATCCACCCTCATCTCAGTCATCATGCACTGGGTTGATTACCTTACAGCACCACTTCTTAAGGGGGGTTAGCTCGGGGCGGCACCGTTCCGGGCAGTACCCCGAGAAAACTTTCGCTCATCTAACATACTGCCTTCAACAAAGGCAAGTGGCCAATAGTCAAATTAAGCCTGCAAGTGTGCACATAATATATTGAAGTCTAGCCTCCGCATCAATCTTTTCGCGAAAAACAGGTGGCCTTAGGCTATAGCAAATTCTTAGGGTAGTGAAATTTCGTGAGAATCTTTCAAGACAAGTTACATTTTAAATCACTTGAGGGTTGTTTACGTATATCTTGATTGACTGAATTACTTTTTGACACGTGTTAATTGTCTGCACGCGAATCACGTAGGAGCCGTGCTGAAGTTACCGAAATCTGAGTGGCCCGGACAAATATGAAAACGCCTTCTCAATCAGATAGCACCCAATGGCAATAGACAAACTGCTGTTGGGTGCTGATAGCATAGACGTCTACCGTTTACTCGTATTATTTTTTCGCTAATAATCACTAGTTCTACAAATTCTCAACCGGGAAACTGCCTCAAGAGCCGCCCAAATCTGTCCACTCCACTCAAAGGAGCCACCACCCTATTTCGCTTCTGTATTCTTCTCTGTTCCGTAACTGCGACGTTCTGTGTGGCGCGGAGGAAGCTAGAGGTTTGCCTCTCGTCGAGGATGGCACGCCGACACCCCGGGTCGTCTTCATCCCACCGTCGCTAACGACCACCGATGATCGGCGGCATTTGCATGAGAATGGAGACCGGAGGTCTCTGCGGTCCATCACCAGATCACTGCCGGCTACAAATACAACCCCTCCCCCTCCCCATTTTTACAAACTATCCATCCACCATGTCCCGCCGTAGGAGAGCACTTTGTTAAATAAAGCTGATCCCGTGAATCTTGATAACTTCAGCCTCTTCGCGGGTCCCCCATTTTCCCATCCTGGTAATCCCGCAAAGTATTGCTCCGTCTCCCGTGGAAAACCTTCATCAAAATACGAGAACATTCCGGGAAATTAAATACATACTCTCCAATAACACTGCGTCCTGAATGGTGATCGATATTTTTCTTATTGCTAGGTACCATAACGGCGTGTTTACTACCACGCATGTCGGGGTTATTTTTGGGTACATTGGGAGATATTACAAACTATACTTCGANCGCGTGAAAAACCTTCATAAAAATACGAGAACATTCCGGGAAATTAAATACATACTCTCCAATTACACTGCGTCCTGAATGGTGGTCGATATTTTTCTTATTGCTAGGTACTATAACGGCGTGTTTACTACCACGCATGTCGGGGTTATTTTTGGGTACATTGGGAGATATTACAAACTATACTTCTAACGCTCAGATCATTTTTCTGCCCGCGATAGGGAGTGTAGCATGTTCTATGATCAATGACGGTTTTGGCTTTGGAAAGTACAATGCTAATTAAAAATGAGTTGCAGTAAATATTATGGAAGTAATATAGCATATTAATTTCGTTTCCACATAATTATTTCAAACAAGAGGGCTATATTTTAGAAATTACGGCATCCTTTCTTCTCGTATAAATTGCAGTCTCTGGCTCAGACATAACGGAGAAACGTTTACGTGTAAAAGTTAGGTTTTTAGCAATTTACAGACCCGTAGAATTTCGTACCACAGGTCCTGATCACGTCTTATTAACTAGCCGTGGTAAAATTTAATAATTGTTTAAAACTATAAGTATACATTTGCGATGAATAAATTACATTAAATCCAATGATATCGATATAAAGTAATATAAATAAAACATAAAATTACAGTACACCCGAATTTCCGAAAATATTTTGTGACCAGTTGTATTTCATACCAAAGCTGCTATCGATNATGGAAGTAATATAGCATATTAATTTCGTCTCCACATAATTATTTCAAACAAGAGGGCTATATTTTAGAAATTACGTCATCCTTTCTTCTCGTATAAATTGCAGTCTCTGGCTCAGACATAACGGAGAAACGTTTACGTGTAAAAGTTAGGTTTTTAGCAATTTACAGACCCGTAGAGTTTCGTACCACAGGTCCTGATCACGTCTTATTAACTAGCCGTGGTAAAATTTAATAATTGTTTAAAACTATAAGTATACATTTGCGATGAAAAAATTACATTAAATCCAATGATATCGATATAAAGTAATATAAACAAAAAATAAAATTACAGTACACCCGAATTTCCGAAAATATTTTGTGACCAGTTGTATTTCATACCAAAGCTGCTATCGATATCTCAGTAATTAATTACATCTCGGAACAGACATCTGCGGTTCGTTATGAGCCCCGTATTGACTTTTACGAATTCGAAATCGAAATCTTGATACCTTCAGTGGTTCGGAAGATATTTGGGGTTAGCATCAAAACTGAATAACACGGTATATATATATATATATATATATAAGGTAGCATTAATGTGTGATGGTGTAAAAGAAAACAACATATACATCATTGTTGGATATATATAACTAGAGACCTGAAAAATTTGCGGGTTCAATGACCTGTAGGCTATACTTCATTCTCGTATGCAAAATCATGCAGATATCACTGTTCATTGGTTGCTTGTTGTATTAGCGGAATACGGTGATTCGGTCTGCAGTTTAGGGTAGACTGGGTACGGTTGTGCCAGGGTACGAAAGTGACAGTTGAAATATTAGCCAAAGTATAGGGATTAGCGAGTTGTGGTAACGGCGAAGGGAGGGGCTTGCATGTCTGAGCCCGTGTCACAGTATTGCGTCAGCCGCTGCGCGCTGCGTACGCTAGGAGAGACCCGCATTTGTTTGTGAAAGTCAAAAGTAAGTATTTTTGTTCGATTTTTTTTTATAATTGTTGCTACATATATACAGATTGAGTATTAAGTGTTATTTATCTATATAACATATACATTAGTAAATAAAAAGCAGTGATTACTTTGTTCATAGATTATTTCATTTTGGCATGGTGTTTGTTTTTATGAAAAAAGGTGCGTTGGGTACGGTTGTGACATTTTTTGTGGGTACGGTTGTGACATAAGTAAAAGTTGTGTTTTATTGTTTTAGATGCCCATACAACGCTCGCGGAAGACCGAATGGGGGAGTCAAGACATTACTCAATACGAAAATGCATATATTGAAACAAAACGAGGTGTATCTCTGCGACAAGCAGCAGAAATGTTTCAAATTAATCGAATGTCCTTGTTCACATGCATTCGTAAACGTGATAGCGCCGGCAGGGATGAGAATGGAAATGCCCGTGGTAATGTCAGCATGGGGTACAATAANACATTCGTAAACGTGATAGCGCCGGCAGGGATGAGAATGGAAATGCCCGTGGTAATGTCAGCATGGGGTACAATAAAATGTTTTCGGAAGAACAAGAACAGCAGCTTTCAAAATACTTAACACGTTGCACGGACATTTATTTTGGCCTCTCTCCTAAAGAGATGCGGAAGTTAGCTTTTGAGCTTACAAATAAATATAATCTAAAACGACCAACTACATGGGTTGCGAATGAGATGGCTGGCGAGGAATGGTTCCGTTCATTTTTAAAGAGAAATCCTTCGCTCTCTGTTCGAGTGGCGTAAGCTACCAAACATAATTTTTTCTGTTCCTTTTCTTTTCAAAAGAATGTTATGTAATATTAATGCTAGAGTGTTGCAATGAAAGTGATTTCAGAACATTTCAGAGTATTATTAAACCTGTCACTTTCGACCCCATCCACTGTCGCAACGGCCCCTGGGGTGTGGTCAGTTGTGACATTTTCCCTTTTTTTTAACTTGCTCCTGTGTGCAAACCATTATGTTTAGGGATAAAATTTTAATTAATTGTATCTAAGATTATGTAGAAATTATACGAAAAATCACTTTTCATTTAGCTAACTGGTATAAATACAAAACTATGGCCGATCAAATGCAAAATGGCACAACCGTACCCAGTCTCCCCTACTGTGTATTTATTATTGGCTCAGAGTTGTCCAGGAGGTGTAATTTAACGGGTGGACCAATAGCATTAGCAATACAAACGTACGGGGATTTGAATTCTAGCTTGTCCCGAAGTGAAAACGCGAATTTTTCAGGTCTCTATGTATTACACATTTGGTAAACCGTTTCATGACGGGAATTGGGAATATACCCATTTATCCCAATTGCATAGCATGTCATTAACCGGCGAGTTCAGCGACGTGATTATTTTGAAAACCCGACGAGCACTTTTTGAGATGTAAGGAGGTGTTCATAGGTGTATGCATTTGACTGTAGCTGCGGCGGGGTAGGTTGCATCATCCGCTGGGACGTCCGGCGGAGTGTTTCTACACAGATGATGCACGCGCCAGCGATTCAGTAACGCAGGTGTAGAATGCATGCGAAAAAGGTTATTTGTTGGTGTTGCTGATGTTACAGACAAACAATGTGTTTATTTTGTTTATAACGACGTTCCGCCATACAGCTGGCGTGTGTGACTGTAGTTCGCAATACACGCCACCGTTTCGCCTCTGTAAGCATACGTACTCTGCGACACAGTGCAGAAGTAGGGGATCAAGACCCGTCATCTTAAAATGTTTTTTTATTTTCGCGACTACCCTCAAATTTAGATTTTGGGTGGATTTTTTTCGGGTGACATGACATAGGGTATAACTTAATGCGTTTCCTGTAATCTTTTCTGTTCGACTGCCGTAGTTATAGCGACCTCGGTAGTCACTCCCACAAAATAAAATTTAATTACTTTACCTCGGCTGTTACAAGTCATGAAATATCAAATGCAGAGAAGTAGTTGCAATTCAAGAACATTAATTAAGGTCGTGCTTTGTCGTGCCAGAAATCGAATTTGTGGCGGGAGACATACCAAATTAATTCGACAGGGGCTGAACCCCTTTGGCCGCAGTAAAGCCTGCCATTGCACGCGCTAGAAACACTACTTTTATTGTTTCGAATGTCTCTCGCGCCTGGGACTATTACTTAACCCTTTGAGGACGTATCATTTTTACCAGCACTGAAGATAACGTTGAAGTGAACTCCACCTTAGCGATGTCTGTTCTGTTCGACTCTGCATTACCACTTACCATCTTCCTATTGGTCCTGGCTACACCGGACACGCCTACTGCACTCTGCAACGTTTATTATTGGCTGGCCGTTAGCCAATGAAGTAGCGCGTTGACTGTGTACCAATTAATGCGTCGCGACAGATGTAATGTGTTTTACAACTCATCGTGTTGACTTGAGAAATCACTAAAAATAAAACGTCATATTCTTAAAACCTTTAATGTTGACTTATATGTCTATAAAGTCCAGCGAAACAGAAAAGCTATAAATGTGTTAGTTTTGTCTTTACGAGCAAAGGGTTGTCCACATAAACGTAGCCCTGAGTATATACGTGTATACTTTTCAAAGTATCAAAAATTTTTATTATTTCTCGCGTGAAATCGTTGCAAAGTAGTTGATTTACAACGTGGTCAGAAGAAGTGTAATGACATCGAAAAACACTTACGTATCATCGGATTACTTCTAAAAGCTCATGAGTTAAACGTTTCGGTACAGTTAAATTCCGAGCCTAACTTGTGTTTTATATTTATTGCATATCTGCTGTTAAAACGTCTTACGTCTACCCTGCATTACGTAGCTATAACTGTAAAGGAGTGAAACATAATTTTTTTTTCAATCGAATTAATTTGTTATTCTGCGTCATTTCCTGAAACTGAGTTACCGATTAATAGAAGGAAGCCAACCATATGCAATGTAATCCACGTGGTTTTGACAGCTATAGAGAAAAAACATGCAGTCGTTCTATGTTGCGTTTTAGATAGGGGCGCCCAATTTCCGGGAAATTTCGCCCGAATTCCTGTCAAGTTGCNTCTGTTCGACTCTGCATTTCCACTTACCATCTTCCTATTGGTCCTGGCTACACCGGACACGCCTACTGCACTCTGCAACGTTTATTATTGGCTGGCCGTCAGCCAATGAAGTCACGCGTTGACTGTGTACCAATTAATGCGTCGCGACAGATGTAATGTGTTTTACAACTCATCGTGTTCACTTGAGAAATCACTAAAAATAAAACGTCATATTCTTAAAACCTTTAATGTTGACTTATATGTCTATAAAGTCCAGCGAAACAGAAAAGCTATAAATGTGTTAGTTTTGTCTTTACGAGCAAAGGGTTGTCCACATAAACGTAGCCCTGAGTATATACGTGTATACTTTTCAAAGTATCAAAAAATATTATTATTTTGCGCGTGAAATCGGTGCAAAGTAGTTGATTTACAACGGGGTCAGAAGAAGTGTAATGACATCGAAAAACACTTACGTATCATCGGATTACTTCTAAAAGCTCATGAGTTAAACGTTTCTGTACAGTTAAATTCCGAGCCTAACTTGTGTTTTATTTTCATTGCACATCTGTTGATAAAACGTCTTATGTCTACCCTGCATTACGTAGGTATAATTGTAAAGAAATGAAACATAATTTTTTTTCAATCGAATTAATTTGTTATTCTGCGTCATTTCCTGAAACTGAGTTACCGATTAATAGAAGGAAGCCAACCATATGCAATGTAATCCACGTGGTTTTGACAGCTATAGAGAAAAAAACAAACAGTCGTTCTATGTTGCGTTTTAGATAGGGGCGCCCAATTTCCGGGAAATTTCGCCCGAATTCCTGTCAAGTTGCATTTCAAAACACTTTAATTAACTCAGATCCACTTTCGTGACTGAATGGTTTCAACTGCTTAGTGTCTTGCGGTAACTATAGTAAAGTTCAAATGAGAAACTAATATTCGCGCAGCTTGGATGAGGGGGGGGGGTAGGAAGGCAGTGTAGGGGAAGGCTCTCCCGAACGCTCGGCACTGGAGGGAGGTACACCACGTGACACTGCTGGCATTATATACGCCAAACTGATAACATCGCTCCCTAATATCGCGCTGTTAAATACCACTCTGCGCGACTTACGTTCTTTTTCTTCGACAGGTAATTTTCACGTGCCCAAGCAGCTCTCGCCCAACCGCTCTCGGNCTCTCCCGAACGCTCGCCGCTGGAGGGAGGTACGCCACGTGACACTGCTGGCGCTATACACGACAAACTGATACCATCGCTCCCTAATATCGCTCTGTTAAATACCACGCTGCGCGACTTACGTTTTTTTTTTCGATAGGTAATTTTCACGTGCCCGGGCAGCTCTCGCCCAACCGCTCTCGGCCTCTGTCACCACTGAACTGAACAACCCCCACCCCTTCGTGCAGCTGAAATGGACTCTCCCGACTCACCAGACGATTTTCGGACTTCTGCGCACCATTACCTCATTTGGAGTTCGCTGTACCCGCGAATCACATAAATTCGCCTCAATGACCTCATTCTCATTGGACCAGTAAACTTCATACTTTCTTCCGACGCAGGCATGCAGCTGGTAATGGAAGGAAAACTGCAGGAATGGAAGTATGAAATACATATATCGNTTCTTCCGACGCAGGCATGCAGCTGGTAATGGAAGGAAAACTGCAGGAATGGAAGTATGAAATACATATATCGCTTCCGTGGAATTCTTTTGGCGAAAATCGAGTGTTCCTATAGTCATAGACATAGTTACTACGCAGCTTGAATGCGAACTCTTCTTTGTATTCCCTCTACGGGTGTGACACCCTCGGGTACGTGTAGAAACTTAGTCGGCATATCCATCCGCGAATTCTTTTTTGGTGTCCAGCTATAAATCTCTGCCTCCAGTCATGACGGCTGAACAAACCCTCTGTGCTTTTTTTTACTGCTGTCTTGGCGAACTTCGTGACATGTTGGCAGCTCCATGGCAGAAATGCAAGGAAGCGTGGCTCCCTTCCAGCTGTCGCTACGCGCCAATGGCAGTGGACGGACACCCCTCTCCCCAACCCTTAACTAACACCCTTTATCAAGCAGTTTGCGCAACTTCGTCGTAGAACAGGCAAGCTTACAGAAACCAAGGTTGGGTGGCGACCGACTGGGCTGTTCAATATCCCACTTTTCAGTATCCTCTCGATACATAACAATAACTTCGTTATCAATTTTATCTATCGTTTCCATACATTATTAAGCATACTGTGATATAGGTATGTTGCAGCCAACAAAATATGTGTCTGTGTAGGGGCAAAAATATATTTATTTGCCTCAGCAATATATTTTACTGAGCAAACTATCAAACTTTATAAACAACAATTATTTTGTTCATTTAATAAAATACACTCTTGAATATTATAAACCTCTGTGTGGGGCCAAAAGAAATAAGAATGTCAACAAAATGTTTGGTTTAAATAACTGTATAGATATATTTGTTTGGCAACCCATTTTATCACCTTCGTTTGAAAATGCAACTTCAGAGATTGTTTGTATTTTTTGTGAAAATTAGGATAATGAAAGTGTTCGTTAATACATTTACTAATGCTGAATTATGGAATAAACATCCTAATAACACAAGCTAAAGGTTAAACAAAATAAAAGTAAAGCTGTAAAACTCAAGTATTTATTTGCGCAACCGGTATTTGATATGTATGTAATTAAAAACATTGTTGCTTCATCAATAGTTCAGCTGATCTGGTTAGGGCGTGGTGCTAGGTTGCAGTCGATCTAGATTCGAATCCTGATCGGGATTCCAACTTTTTTTATTTTAATATGAATTCTTTAGTTTATGTAAAACCAAACAAACCAATAATCGCACCAACAAAATCTTCTTTTAGAGCAGCGAAATAAGAACAACAAATATAAACTTGGTTTCAACATCAAAATATTTCATTGTCCCTACACAAGCAATTAATTTGGTTGCCCCAAACAAACTTTGTTTGATTCAACGAAACCATTCTTGCGTGTCTTCGAGAGAAGACATCGCCTTACGTGTCTGAATAATCGGAATCAAGTTACTCCGATACTGAAAGTCCATGATAAGTGTTCTGTCAGCTATAGTCTATTCAGAGTGACGTCACACTTTTGGTATCACTCCGTGTATGACGTGTGTCGTTGTTTCTTATGTCATGTATCACAAGCGCGTTATTCTTCTCTTAACATAAAAATTTCTTATTTTTCTTTAAATTAGGCTTTAAGTTGTATTTTATCTACAAATTATTATACGCCATTGATAGGGACCTGANTTCTTATTTTTCTTTAAATTAGGCTTTAAGTTGTATTTTATCTACAAATTATTATACGCCATTGATAGGGACCTGAAGAATTCGCGGATTCATTTTGGGACAAGTTAGAATTCAAAACACGTGCATTGATATTACTTTAGCCACTGGTCCACGCGGTGTTTGACACCTCCTGGAGAACGGTGTCCAATTGTCGCCTACCACTGTGACAGCAGACAACCAATGCGCAGTTGATATCAGCATATTTGTACATAAGACTGTAGCGTTTAGTCTGCAGGTCATTGATCTCGCGATTTTTTCAGGTCTCTAGTAATGTGACACAAACTTATTGCCATGCTAAACCGGGTTATATTGGTAGCGTCGAGGTAGAGTATTCACAGTAAGCATGCACCACAGAGAATCAGAAGTCCGTTATATTTAGCCTACTTCCCAAGTAAAAGTAAGCTAATAAAATCACCGGAATGTCTGTCCCCGTTGTATAAAATTTTATATATCGTACAGATTGTAATGAAACTTTACAGTAATATCGCACCAAGTAACAGAATCAAGACCTCGCTGTTTTTAATTATCAAATACGTACGTATAGTTAAACATGTTTAAACTTGCGAGTAGTGTATCAATCCACCTCTAATTAACGTACTTTATAATAGAAAGGCAATATTTTTCAGGCATTTGCATCATTTCAGTATGCTTGATAACAATATTATTTTAACAATACACTGTAACACAAAATCAAACAGTTGCAGATTATTTGCGAACCGTCAAAATTTCCTATTTCCCAAATATCCCAAAATAGTTTACCAAGCTAGAATTATCATCGTTTTAGAGTCCACGAATACGCACATTTTTTTCGTAACACAAATTGTTAATCTGTTTTTTTATTAGTGATGTGCCAACTCGGGAAAACCACGAATCGGGTTAATTCGATATGAAATTCGGGTAACTCGAGTTACACAACTCGAGTTAGCAGGACGAAGCTGTGTAAATGACGACAAATTACTTTTTTAGTTTTTACATACCTATTTGTTTTTCCATCCAACTCAGTGTAATGACATTATTATCATTACTAAAATTAGTAGGTAGGATTGAAATAAAAAATATATTTATAGTATGTATCATATACTCGTATGTTTTTGGTTTTAGTCTTAGTTATATTAAGTACTTGTACTTATATTATATTTAACAACAAAACTAGTTATATAGCAGTCTTCATAAAATGATATCAGTCTAAAAATAAAATCATGCTTAATATAAAAACTAAAGATAAATAAAAGTGTAGTCAGAACTTGTTGAACAATAAAGAAGACAAACAATTATTGGCTGCTATTGAGAAATAGAATTTGGTCAACTTTTTTAGGTGCTAGACGGTTTCTTCTATCAATGCACAAAATCCCGGCTTTTGAAAATAAGCGCTCTGAAGGAACTGATGTTGCCGGTATACAAATATATTCATGCGCAATTTTGAATAACACCGGAAATAAACATTTATTTTCATTCCAAAACTGAAGTGGATCGCATTTTCTGTCAAGATATGGCAATTCAATGTATTGTTTAACCATCATAGCTGCCGAAGTGTATGGAGTTTACTCATTACTGCTCTCCATGATCTTTTTATCTACAACTCCCCAAATTCAGTCTTTTCCCGAATCAATAGTATTAGCAACAAAAGCAATGGGAGTACTGGTACTGGGACTAAGAGGAGGTAGGTCTTGAATGCTGCTCATGTTTGTTATCTCATTTATTATCCACATTTGCGCATTATTGGCATTACTTTCTGACATAAAACCTCTCTTTTTGAAGCGTGGATCAAGGAAGGTGGCTTTTGATGCTGTCCTAATAGTCTCGTATACCCCAAGTCGTTTTTCTATCACAGAAACAAGACTGCGTTTCAAACACTTGCCTAATTCCGTCACTGTCTCCTTGCTGTTTATAGCCCTTTTTATTCCAAATATCAGAGGAATAACAGAAGACAGAGTTGGGTATTGTTCTCCTGATAAAATTGCAGTCACCTTTTCGAAAGGACGTAAAAGCGCAATCGCGTCTTCTGTCAATAACCACTCATTGGAATCCAGATTTGGTGGAGGTGATTCTAGTAACGGCAAAGTAACAGAAAGCGATATCTTAACTTCCAACCGGCGCTCGAGCATATAGAAAGTACTGTTCCAGCGTGTACGAATGTCTTGCTTGAGTTTTAATGTGTCAACTTTCAGTTGCTCTTGCATTTTGAGTAAGGCATAAGAAGACTTCGTGCTATATTTAAAATACGAAACAATTGCTCTATATTTGGCTAAAAGTTGTCGTAACTGACTGGTAGTAGCGACAGTAGAATTCTCTTCCAAATCAAATGTTACTTTCTCTATATAGTCTTTGACCGCGAGATTAAGTGTACGAGCAACACAAAAATGATTTCGCTTATTAAAACATTCACTTACTGCTTTGTTTCATTGCTGCAGCGTTGTCTGTGACAATAGCTACTACTTTTGAACTTATTTGCCACTGGTCCATTACTTCTTGAATAGCAATCGCGATGTTTTCAACCTTGTGGTTTTCTTTAATTTCTGAAGTAGAAATGACAACTGATTTCAATCTCGTTTTTTCTATAAAATGTGCTGTCACACTTATGAAGTTTTTGTTACTATCTGAAGACCAGATATCAGATATCAAAGCTAAATAGCAAACATCCTCAAATTCCTTATGTAAAGATTCGGACTCAAACTTACACTTTTCATTTATCATTAGTACTAATTTTTTTTCTAGTTGGACGTTCATAATCAGCATTCAATGCTTTTGTATACTGCTGGAAACCATCGTTCTCCACTATTTGGAAAGATTGATAATCTTTAACTATCATATTAATTAAGGCATTGTCACCAGATGTTTGCGTAATTTTCTTCGGCACGGTCAGGCGGGTTTGAATTTGCCTCAATCTTTTTTGAGGAGGCCGCTCAACCTCCAATGTAGATGGCTGCGACGGATCAACCGTTGGATGCTTCTTTTTAATGTGATTCAATAACGTGGTCGTATTTCCCAGATATTTGAATGTATCTGATCACTGTTTACACTTAACACGTACACTCACTGGCGATTCAAATACGTCGCAAACAAGGGATTTCCTTTTAGGTCCCGGCATTTATTAAAATATAGTTCATAACAACAAGAAAAACGAAGTCGTTTTTCTTCGTTTAACGAACAATAACAACTGATAACCGCTAATCTAATGATAACATAACCTCAAATCTGCACTATGGCGGGAGTATACATAAAGCGCGCGCGCACACAACGAACGGAACGAACTAGTCACGCGCGCTCTCACTCTTTCGCTTGCTCGCTTGATTTGTTCATTTACCGCCAGTCCAAACTCGAGTTAGAGAGAATCCAACTCGAGGTTAACTCAAGCTAACAAAACTCGAGCTAACTCGATTTAGTAAGTCGAGTTGACCCATCTCTATTTTTTATAAAATGTTTGCGATAGTTGCCAAAAATAAATTATTATATGTCATTGGTAGAGACCTGAAAAATTCGCGTTTTCATTTTGGGATAAACTATAATTCAAAACCCCGTACGTTTGTATTGCTAATGCTATTGGTCCGCCCGTTAAATTACACCTCCTGGACAAATCTGAGTCTATAATAAATACACAGTAAAATGCAGACCGAATCACCGTCTTCCGCTAATACAACAGACAACCAATGAACAGTAATATCTGCATGATACCTACAGGTCATTGAACTCGCGAATTTTTCAGGTCTCTAGTCATTGGATACTATTCGCAGCATTTCTCCATCCTTCCTTTATTTTAAAAGTTAAGAACGTTTCCTCAATTCTGATTTTGTGGTCGTTAACGGCAAGGTGACTAAGATACAAGGGTATATGTCACTATGCTTTCCCTCGATTTTTATTTTAAAAAATGTAACTCCCAGTTTTGTAGAACTATAATATCGGTAATACTTTATACAAAGGCCAACAGTTTTTCGCCAAAATATTTAAGTGGAGGCTACATTTCAATATCCTTAATTTGACTATTGGCCGCTTGTCTTTCAGTGAAGGCAGTCTATTACATGAGTGAGCCAATCACAACTATGTATCTGGAGTACTGATCGTCTGTGATTCGCGGGCAGACAGATAAGACGCGTAGCATGTCAAATGATCGAATCAGGAAAGTGGTTCTGAACTAAAGTGCGTTGGAACACAACTTGTCCTGAACTCTATCTCGAAGAACAGCCGCCTCTATTGATACAGTGCTGATGCTGCGTGCATTGTACTAAGTACGATGTACATTGTTTTTTCTATATCTACGTGGCTTGTTGTTCCGTAGATAAAATTGTAGACATTCTTTGAGGCATTGAATTTCTTCTGTAAAATGTAAGTCACTCGTGAGAAAGGTGGCAAATACCGTATCCATACAAGTCGCGAAATCTCCGCCTGAAATCACAAGATGAGATTGGCTGTGAAATTTATGTTGCTGCGTGAGTTGTATTTCGTGGTTAAGACATAGACAAAGTATTAGTTCGGGACCCGTACGATTTGCCCACAATTCATACGTTAGATACCTTCTGGAGAAGGAGACACAGCAATAACAGAATTATAAGTAGCAACAAGTTCGTTAACAGCAAAAGTTTTCCAACGTATTATGTCTCTTGAATCAATCTGACTAAGATAATTAACACTAGCCACAGTACTATTATGAGGATGTCTGTAGAAGCAAACTTCGAGAACACCAGATCCACTGTGTGCAGTCATTCCCTGAAGAGCAAATCTGCCCTTACATTCCGGCGATGCTCCGCACTCTCCTCACTTCACCCTCATCGGCTCTCAAGACCTCGATGTTAAGAGCAGCCCAAATCTCTTCACTTCACTTACAGAATGAAAACAATGGGCGGCTGCACAAAAAATTATCTGGAATTTTAATTGTGCACAGAATTACTTGAATTTTACACAGAAAAACAAACTATTTTAACCAAATGGCATTACAAATTAGTAGGTTATCTGTGGCTTCGAAAGTAGTAACAACATAGTTTAAATATAATTCTGCTTTGGGCAGTGTCCTTTGAAACACCAGTGCCCTCGTGATGGTTTAAAAAAAATAGTACTTGAAAAGTTAAAAAAAAAAAAATCACGCCATGAACTTTTAACGTTCTTTTCAAAAATATAATTTGAAGATCTATAAGTACCCGATGATCAAGTACGTTGACGGGGCATCTCTCTAGATGCGCAGCAGTCCCGGGTGACGTCTTCCCTATAGTATTCACACAACTTACGGTGCTAACATACAGTTCAATGCCACCTTAAGAGGCTTTGTCATCCCTCGTAGAGAAATTATTTGCTTTAGTGTCATAAGAGAAGAGTTAGGGTTATCACTCTAAATGTTTCATTATAGAAGCATTACATTTCATATAGNTGCTTTAGTGTCATAAGAGAAGAGTTAGGGTTATCACTCTAAATGTTTCATTATAGAAGCATTACATTTCATATAGTTCTATGCAAATGTTTGGACCTGATTGTTTATAGGTGTGCCCTAGTTGTCACTAAAATGTGGGAATGAATTAATATACTGCCTATAAAATTTTATATTAAGTTAATTGTTCAATAATATGCGTTATTAGTTCATATATAGAGGCGCCTGTTTTTCGCGAAAATATTTCTGGACAAGTTGTGTTCCAAAGCACTTTAGCTGAGAACCGCTTTCGTGATTGGATCATTTGAATTGGTTACGCTTCTTATGTGTCTGCCGGCGAATCACGGACGGTCAGTATCGGAGAAACTTAACTCTGATTGGCTCACTCATTTAACAAACCGTCTTCACACGAAGACAAGCGGCCAATAGTCAAATGAAGACTGCAAGTTTGCACATAGGATATTGAAGTCTAGTCTCCGCGTAAAACTTTCCCGCGAAAAACAGATGGCCCTGTTTATGCATTGTGTCCGTATTGTTGGGTGAGTCAATTAGCTAAGCTTATATTGTCGCATTTTTGAAAGCAATATTCCTAAGTTTCAATTAAGAAGAAATAAATAAATAATTTAATATGGCTTGTGACGCACAGTCTTTTAACGGGCGTCGCGTGAAGTTCAAGCTAACCTCACTGAAAGCTAACCGGGGGAGGGGAGGCAATATGGACGTACTTACTATTTACAACTCCTCGCGTCTTCGTCTCTATTAGACGGCCTGCAGTTTCAGGGGTGCCAACTCTGACTTCCCTAAGGAAAACCTAAACTTAATGCCTAGTGCACAACATCACCCAGACTGTCTGCCTGATGTCGCGTGCCAATATGTCCGTCTTCATTCCCGAAAACTTGACTTAAGAATGTTCTTCAAAACACTGACCAATCACCGTGGTTTCAATTCAAATTAATCTGTACAGCCACATAAAACTACCCCCAACGATGAAAAATGCCAAGAGTCATATGGCCTTGTAAACATACGTACACGATGTAGAAACAGAAAGACGTATAAATACGTGGCCAATTAGAAATTCTGTTGCAAAACAAAAGAAATGGCATGGACTCTATCTCAAAACAATCATTTCTTCCCACAAAATAAAATAAATCATGTTAAAAGTAATATTTAACCTGTTAAACATAAACATTACGTGTTAATAATTATGCATTATTATAGAACACAAAGTGTATACTACAATCCATGTATACATTTTTTCTAATGTTCTTTTACCGTTTTTTTTTNCATTATTATAGAACACAAAGTGTATACTACAATCCATGTATACATTTTTTCTAATGTTCTTTTACCGTTTTTTTTTGGGAAAACTGCGAATTTTAACTATTACCGAAGTTGATGAGTTTATCTCCACTGGAAATAATTTGCATCGTGAAATGGGTGCAAAAAATGCTTGCAAGAAAACTCAGGGAAATGCGTACGTTTTTAAATTAGGCATCATGCGACGTAAATAACACTTGCCTGGCAAAATTGGTAGTGATTGTGTTGTGCGTTTTTATTGGAGCTGTGTTCCAATTGGCCGTTTTTGTTAACAAAATGCTTACATTACTCGATTTTTTCGACANTGCGTTTTTATTGGAGCTGTGTTCCAATTGGCCGTTTTTGTTAACAAAATGCTTACATTACTCGATTTTTTCGACAAAATTTGTGAGGTATTTTTGCATACTGCGATTCGCGTTTCGTCATCTCCGAAGCTGGCAAATTACTAAATGCAATAATATCAAAACACCGCCATGTTTGTTTTGCTTCATTGAAACCTTTTAAATATAACACCGTTGAGGTTATTGAAATAAATTATTGTTTATCCTACTCACGATAATTATGCCACAAGGCAAGTTGATCAAATATTTTTAAATCATATTTTCTCATTACGCAATTTTGGTTTAGTAACAATTTTACATCATGCTTTTTACTTTGTTGATTTTGTATTTGAAACGATACTGTATTAACTTTCGGGAATAATTGCTGTTTATTTACAAGACCTCGTGGAGTTTTTATTTTGGGATCATTAAACAACAAATAACAGAAATATCGCATGTTACAATTGAATATTTTAATGTTTCAACTGAAACCTTACAAAATGTTAAATACAAATTGCAAAAAAAAATGAAACTCAAAACATATTGGAACGCTGCCTGAGTTCTGCATGTTGTAAAATCGGGTTCAGAGATCCAATGGAATTCACTCTATGTATGCCTTAACACTTCGCAGACCATATGTTGACAAGCTAGAATTCAAATCCCCGTACGTTTGTATTACTGAAGCTATTGGTCCACCCGTTAAATTAGACCTCCTGGACAGCTCTGAGCCAATAATAAATACACAGTAAAATGCAGACAGAATCACCGTCTTCCGCTAATACAACAAGCAACCAATGAACAGTGATATCTGCATGATTTTGCATACGAAAATGGAGTATAGCCTACAGGTCATTGAACTCGCAAATTGTTTAGGTCTCTATCTATAGGATATTCGCGGTAAACTGAGAACTTTTTGAAGCCGTGTCTTTTAAATTAAAAGTCAATAAATATATTTTATTGTAGCCTTAGATGTTAACTTGTGAGTCCGGTTAAATATATACGCTGTATTTATTACTAACACGGCAATATTTATTTTAATGTATGGTGGAAGGAGAAAAATGGCCGATAGGAAAAACGTAATTACGGGCCTCAAAAGTGGTCCCTTTACCGTGAAAAGACTATAACTGCTGTTATTCCACAATATGATAAAACTTGGTAAGAAAGTACAATATTATTGTTTTCCTTGTAAAAAAAAGTTGTACTTAAAAATAATTTCATAACATTTGCATCCTACCTAAAAAAATGTAACCTATTAGTGAATAAAATACAGTTCGCAAAGGACCATGTAGGGAAATGTCAAAAATGTAGTCCATTAACGGTTATTTCCAAAATTTCTTTAGCCCTGGTAAAGTTCTACTTCAACTATATTCCTCCGCCTCATGAAAACAAAGGTTAACCAAGTCTATAAACTTACACCAACGGACAACGCACCACATTCGTGCGCGCTCAAATTATAATGTTTTGCAGAAGAACTATTTCTTGCTATGCATTACCAACACACTTATTTTCTCTCTGGTTTATTGATATTATATATATGTGAACCATTATAATTTATAAATTAACATAAGTAAAATTAAATTTAACCAAAAATAAGGTACTTTTATGTTAGAAACATTATAAAACGATTGCGATGCATGGGCCGCGGTGGTGTAGTGGTTAAACTACTCGCTTCCCACAAAGGTGAACCGGGTTCAAGTCCCGGGGGGGTAACACCCAGATTTTCACATGTGGGAACCGTGCCGGACGAGGCCGCTGGCCACCGGGTTTTCTCGGGGATCTCTCGTTTCCACACTCGCCTCGCTTCACCTACATCGGCTCTCAAGACCTCGAATGTTAAGAGCCGCCCAAATCTCTTCACTCACTCACTCACCCGCGATACAGTGTATATTTAGGAAACAAGTTGATTTCTCAGAGCTTTGATTCAAAAACTGTGAATAAACCGCTAGTTGACTACACTGGAAACAGCTAGTGATGACGTAGCACAGAAACTGACACAAGTGTGCGAGGATCATGAGACCGGTGCAGGGACGGAGACGGCCGTTTACGTAAATTGAGTTGAGTTGAGTTGAGTTGAGAGATTTGGGTGGTTCTCGATACCCCATTTCGAGAGCCGATGATGATCAAATGAGGTGATAATGGAGCAGCGACATTGTTATGGTGTGATCAGGCCTTAGCTGAACGGCTTGCCTGATCACACCTTCAAACATTAAACCTGGAAGCGAGCGGGATTGCAACGCCACCATTTGGTCGTCGATCCTTGCGAGAGAAGACAGTTGCAGAAATCCCCTCCACCGGTCACTGAGCGGGGCCGCAGAACCACGCGCTTGATATAGGCCGGCGTAACACCTGGAACAAGGGTCCTTTCGTCTTTAGTCCTGTGGGCGACCCGACCAGCGAAGCAGACCAGGAAGATGGGTGTGTCCGGCCGGCGTTAACCGTCTCGCATAATCAGCCTCCGGCTGCAACACGGTGATGACTTTCCATTTAGGTTTAATTAAAATGGCGCGAATCATAACGTAATTAAATAATCATCATGGCATTCATTTTAAAGCTCCCCCGATCAATAGTCATTTAAATAGCAACTGTATAAGCTTCATGTAATAAAACGTCATCAGATACTGTTGTGCTCTACCGAATCATGAGTCATTATTGAGCTACGCCCCTAAATGCTTTCAAGCACGAGCTGGCTGGAAAACTAGTTCGTAACAGTCTGAATGCAAGGGCGCGTGAAACGAGAGATCACCTAGAAAACCCGCCTACTAGCAGCATCGTTCCAGCACGATTCCCACTTCCGAAAATCCTGGAGTGTACCCGGCTGGGGATTGAACCCGGCTCACCTTGGTGGGAGGCGAGCAGTCTAGCCGCTAGGCCACCGCGGCCCCGTTACCGTAAATCGTAAAACTGAATGCTCCCACGAACAGAAATGTACGAGAGAGGGACTTAGGGAGGTGTGCACGAGGGTGACTCTGATACTTTCCCGCAACTGAAGTAGTTTACCAATTTAACGCAATGTAAGGTATAATATAATCGCGCTTTCTTCACTCTTTTTTAATCAAACCTTTAAAAATCACCTACTGTATCACGTGCTTGATAGAATTACCAACAGTCACAATATAGGTAAAGTTGTAATCATAATTTCACTTTAATCTCCATTCCAACACACAATTTAGTACAACAAAAGCAACTTTAATAAATTATTTAGTTTTTCAAGAATGACACAAATTTTTTATGAACAGAAAAAAAGTTCTGACGGCATTATGATTCGCATTTTCAAATTGCAATGAATTTTTTTTTATTTTCATTATTAAATTCACGTTGAAAACAAATGTGAGATGCGTTTTTAATAAAATTTTATTGTTGAAAAAATACATGCTGGGTTTCTACTGGTCATGAAAGTCATGAAAAAGTATTTAAATTGAGCAGATGGTCATGAAAACAATGAAAACTTAATGAAATTGAGTGGTTGGTTATGAAATTTTTTATCGTATCTGTCTAATGCATATTTTCCAGCTCATTTAGGAAACATATTTTTGATTAAATATAACGCTAACATATGTTTCACTAATAAATTACAAGATTTAATTTAAAATAGATATGAATAAACATAGGGGCAAAATAGGTGTGTTGGTTTCATCTAAAAAGAAATAGTTCTTATGCAAAAATATTATTCCAACTAAGTGCGCAGGAATTCGTGGCGTTATCCCTTCGGTGCAATTTTCTAGACACTGTTAACATTTGTTTGCACGAGGTGGAGGAATGCCCTGGAAGTAGAACTTAAGCAGGGTCTCAGAAATTTGGAATTGGCCGTGAATGGGCCATATTTTTATGAACACAAGTATGAAACTCTTGAGCTATATAATTATAATATATTTAGGACACAACCAAACACGTCGTACAAATTTTTTTTTCTAATGCGTGGTTAAAAAAAATATGAAGAAACCGCGAATAAACCTTTTATGGGCTGTTCACGGTAAAATGAGCACTTTTGAAAGCTCTGCTTTAGATATACTTGTATGCACGTTGTGTTGTCTTTAGCCCTACGTAAAAATTAACATTGGCGTCGGTCTTACCACTTTATTCATGCGTCGGTCGAGTGAAACTGTGATATTATTAGAAAAGTAAATAATTTACAAATCTTGTCATTTTTACACTTTGATGCATTAAGAAAAACAAAAGTGCGAAATAAGTAGGGCCAGTGACTTTTCACGTAAAAATCGGAGCACACAGTAGACTTCAATACTATATACACACCTCAGCTGTTGTTATACCTCCATTGGCTGCTGGTGCCGTGTCCGTCTTCGACCAAGCCACCCAGGACTAAGTAACTCCGACACTGAACTTTCGTGATTCGTGCGCAAACGGTTAACACGGGCCAGAACATTTTTTAGCCAATCAAAGAAGCTGGACGACCCTACAGTGCTTTGGACCGTATCTTGTCTCGAAACCTTTTCGCGAAATATCACTGCCCCTAAATGTAAGTAATTTAAGTTCTCACAAATGGTTACCCAACACTTCTTATTCGACGTTAAGTTATGGAACTCCTTTCCCTCCGTCGTTACCAACTTGACCGGGCGTATGTCACTCAGAGCGCCCGTTCAAATATATACAGCTAGGAGAAGTGACTGTTATCTAATGTTGATTACAAAAGTGCTCACTTTATCGTGAACAGCCTTTGATTTATTCCCCCAAATTTCGCGTGTGTGGTTTTTTTTTTTTTTTTTTTTTTTTTTTTTTTTTTTTTTTTTTNTTTTTTTTTTTTTTTTTTTGCGATTTTACGACCAATTGTATTTCGTAACACTTTAGCTCAGATCCACTTTCGTGATTGGACGGTTTCCGTGCTACGCGTCGTAGGTGTCTACCCGCGAATCAAATACGCACAGTATTGAAGTTACCTTATCCTGATTGGCCAGGTAAGTAGAAGAAGATGATCTCACAATGACACGCCGCCATTAAGCAAAAGAAAATAGTTGGTAGGCCCGTGGGGTAACGAAATCAAGCATGTGCGGAAATCTTTTAGCTAAATTAGCGTGTCCCTAGCTATAAGTAGAGCCAGTTATTTTTTCGCTAAAAAAAAAAAAATCGGAGCACACATGTCTCTCAGCTAGGGACATGAAAAATTCGCGAGCTCAATGACCTGCAGGCTATACTCTATTTACGTGTGCAAAATCATGCAGATATCACTGTTCATTGGTCGCTTGTTGTATTAGCAGAAGACGCTGATTCGGTCTGCATTTTACAGCGTATTTATTATTGGCTCAGAGTTGTCCAGGAGACGTAATTTAACTGGTAGACCAATGGCATTAGCAATACAGACGTACGGGGTTTTGAATTCTAGCTTGTCCCGAAATAAAAACGCGAATTTTTCAGGTCTCTGATCTCAGCTGTTGTCATACCTCCACTGGTTGCTTATGACTTTTCCACATCTTACCGCAACTCAGAGTTCCGGTAACTCCCGTACTGAAACATCGTGATTCGTACGCTGACGGTTTACACGAACCAGGACGTGTTTCAGACAATCAAAAAAGCTGAACGTCCCTACAGTGCTTCGAACTGCACCGTGTCTCGAAATTTTTCCGCGAAAAATCACTACCCCTACCTGCTATTAGTGATCCGGTTTCCAACCTTAATTACATGGCGCGCGTGTTTGAAATATAGTTTACCCTGTAATAAATTCGCGGAATTTTTTTTTCCCTACTCCCAGAAATTGTCACGGAGTCCTGTTATCAGACGACCGGTGACGAAGGGCTTTGCTGTGCGTTTTCCTGTTCGACGTTTCCCGGTCGTACACCGCGCATATTTATAGGGGTTTTTTTTTTATTTCCCCCACCACCGCGTCATGAAACAAAGGGCCAGGGATCTCGCCAAAAGGGAAGCGAGGAACGAACGAGAGTTGAGGTGACGGCGGAATGTTTAATTAAAGCCGGGCGTGACGCGCTTCCGCGCCGGGGTGGAGGGGGAGGGTGTGATGTGGCTAGCGAGCAGACCTTCTCGAAAAGCTTCCCTTGTCGCCGGGCGCAACGCCCCGCTGGCGCGCATCAGTCGACGTTCACCGCAGCCGGCCGCTGCGATGTAGCGGCCGCGGTGGACCCGTGCTCCTACGAGCCGATATTACAGCCCGCTGGCGCACGACAAACGAGCATCGCCGCAGAGTGTGTCGCCCCTTCGCGGAGTACGCACGTGTGTGTGTGGGAGGACTATGAAATATGGCGCGAATTCATTTCACGACAAGCTAGACTGCAAACGCGTGTACCTTCCCGTCATGATTACAATTGGGTAACGGTATACTGGACACGCCCAGGAGCCAACCAGAGGTCTGCAAGGAAGCAAACACGGAATTCCGTTCCGCCTGGTCTGAGGCATAACTGTCTACGCGCAGGGGAAGCATCATATTAACAGAAAATAGATACCGCCATGGAGTCTTGCTTATAGGTAGATACCTGGAAAAATTCGCGAGTTCAACGACCTGCAGGCTAGACTCTAGAGTCTTATGTACAAATATGCCGATATCAACTTCACGTTGGTTGTCTGCCGTCACAAAGGAAGGCGACGATTGGACACCGTTCTCCAGGAGGTGTCTAACACCGTGTGGACCAATGGCTTAAGTTATATAAACGCACGTGTTTTAAATTCTAGCTTGTTCCAAAAGGAACCCGCGATTTCTTCAGGTGTCTGCCTAAAGGTCGTTTAAGGCGTGAAATTTTCCGGTCTCTACGTATATATATTTGGGCCTACGTTCAAATGTAAATTTCTTTGCTCTTGAAGACAAAAATATCATATGTTTACTTTTTCGATAGACTTAAAAGCAATCTAATAAAAATATTATAACCAGTCAACGTTTCAGTTCGTAAGAATAAAACTGTTGTTTTTATAAAGTTTCAAAAGAACACAGTGGATTATAAAACCTTTTCAATCTGTCGCAACACACTAATTGGTACGCAGTCAACGGACGACTTCATTGGCGCGTCGGTCAGTCAATAATAAAAGTTGCTGAGTACAGTAAGCGTGTCCGCCGTAGACAGGACGAAAAAGACTATAAAAAGTGTAAATGCAGAAACCAACACGAATTATGTTGTTGCATTGGAGGAAATAGCCAGCTCACTTCAACCTTACCTTCAGTTCCAATGGATTTATGTTGTACTAAAAGGGTTAAGAGAAATATTTACTGAAACATTTTCTGTGGCATAGTTGTTGGTGCGAATACGCGTATCTCGGCAAATGAATGTTCTGGAAGTACGAATTTTTGCCATGAAAAGGGAAAAAAAAAAATTATTGGAGACCAGAGAAATTTCGCGGATTCATTCTGCTACAGGCTAGACTCCACAATCCTTTGTGTATTCGAGTTTCTTTAAGTTGTCCATTGGCTGTTGCTCCAGTTTAACTCCAGATCAGAAAGCGCGTGATTCGGTTCATATTTTCTTGCAGGTTTGTTATTGGCCCAAATTCGTTCAGGGTGGGGCTTACAAGCAGCAATGCAACTGGAATATAAATTGAAGGGTACATGTGTTTAAAGTCTAGCTTGTCCTGAAATAACTTCGCAAGATTTCTGGATCTCTAGTAATTATTTACTCTATCGTGTTGCTACGAACACACGATTTTCGTGAAAATTTATATTTCAGAACACTCGTTGCCCAGATCCACTTTCAAGAGTGCTGCGAGTCCATGGTGCCTGTTGCTCGCGAAGCACAAATGCCCAGTACTGCTGAAAACTAATTCTGATTGGCCCAGTTATGGCAGTTTAGGCTCCCGCATTTCCCCGCGTTTGAGGCCGAGAGGCGCGGGAGCGATAAGGGCGATACTACCACGCGCATCAAGTGCGCCCATCGCCACTAGGCGAGTGAGCGAAGAGATTTGGGCGGCTCTCAACAGCGAGGTCTTGAGAGCCGATTAGGGTGAAGTGAGGTAAGAACGGAGCAGCGCCGGAAGGAAAGGGCGGGGGAAACGGAAGATCCCCGATAAAGCCCGCCGACCAGTGGCATCGTCCGGCAGGATTCCCACATGCGAAATTCCGGTAGTGACCCGACCGGGGATTGAACCAGGTTCGCCTTGATGGGAGGCGAGCAGTCTAACCGCTCAGCCACTGCGGCCCCACATCGCCGCTAAGCGCAATGATTTGAAGTGGCGGGCAGTGTTCTTGTCCCACTGCGTGTATGTACCTATGGGACTTAGAGCGGTTACGCTATTATTAGAGACCTGAAAAATTCGCGAGTTCAATGACCTGTAGGCTAGACTCCATTTTCGTATGCAAAATCATGCAGATATCACTGTTCATTGGTTGCTTGTTGTATTGACGGAAGACAGTGATTCGGTCTGCATTTTACTGTGTATTGATTATTGGCTCAGAGTTTTGCAGGAGGTGTAATTTAACGGGTGGACCAATAGCATTAGCAATACAAACGTACGGGGATTTGAATTCTAGCTTGACCCGAGATGAAAACGCGAATTTTTCAGGTCTCTACCTATTACCTAAGGGAAGGTTCGATGCAGAGCCCTCGAGCAGTTTTGTATTAATATGACGGACATATTATGAGATTCAGCGTTTTGAAAAAGTCGTTTTTAGTCATTTTGGAGTACTCAGAAATGGTGTTTCTAACGTGCATGGTGTCTTAAAAGCACTCAACAGTCCTCGTCTGAAGAGTGTCTTCTCTTCGTTGATCAGCACATTGGATGCACGTTTAGTAGCGAATCTCAAACACTCAGTTACGCAGTAACAGCGCAAGGCAACGTGCGTAGAGCCATCAGTCAAGTCTTCAGTTACACCAACCAAGAGTCTCGGTTCAGGGCAACCAAATAAGAAAAACAAAATAATTTGCTTTCACTAACAGAATACTTCATTGCCCCGACGCAAACAGTTAATACGGTTGTACCAAACAAACACCGATTAATTTAACAAAAAAAAAAAACTTTTTTATCGGTGTAGTTCCAGGAGCTGCCTGGAGAATGACTTGCCGCCATATTGACGGCCGGTATGGCAATTTTCTGGCGGGCGTGACTGTACTTCGCGACACCCGACGACATTTCACCTCTGTATTCTTTGGTATATTACATTCACGGTTACTTCCAACTTGTCTCTAGTCCTGCTTAAGTCCTGCTTCCAGGATATTCCTATACCTCGTGCAAACAAAGCTTAACGAAGTCTATAAAAGAACACCAAAGAGATGGCGCATCACGTTCGTGCACTCTCGGTGAGACAATATTTCACGTAGGAACTATTTATTGCGAGGCAATAACAACACACCATTATTTCTCTCTGTTTTATTCGTATTAATAATATAAATGTAATATAATGTTTTAATTAAATGTAACTAGGGGCAGTGATATTTCGCGAAAAGATTTCGAGGCAAGATACAGTCCAAAGCACTGTAGGGTCCTCCAACTTCTTTGATTGGCTAACAAATGTTCTGGCCCATGTTAGCCGTTTTCGCACGAATCACGAAGGTTCAGTGTCGGAGTTACTTAGTCCTGAGTGGCTTGGTCAAAGACGGACAAGCCACCAGCAGCCAATGGAGGTATGACAACAGCTGAGGTGTGTATATAGTATTGAAGTCTACTGTGTGCTCCGATTTTTACGCGAAAAGTCACTGGCCTTAAATACAAGTAAATACAAGTCACCGTTTAATTAAAACTAAAATGATAGAGATTTATCTTAACTGAAGTACAAAACGGTTGTACTGATTTTTCTTTAATTTTTTATTTTAGTTTTAAAATTTAAGTGTAATAAACCCTACATAACTAAATGTATAACACAGATTTTGTTATATAACAACCTTGCATCATAACGTCAGCGATTTTCTCAAATGATAAATTAAGCTTTAAGTAATATAGACCAGGCACGTAGCGTGAGATAATAATCGTGTTTTAATAACCTATGTTTAAAAAACTGTACTTTATAAATAAAATTGAATCGCATGCCCTACAGTTTATAAGAAGTAATACATTTACTGGGTAGATGTTGTGTATGGTCTAGATATGTGATATCTAACACGGCATTGTAACACTTGACTATTACTAGAAACCTGAAAAATTCGGGGTTTTCATGGGGTTTTCATTTCGGGACAGACTAAAATTCAAATCCCCGTACATTTATATTGCTAATGCTATTGGTCCACCCGTTAAATTACACCTCCTGGACAACTCTGAGCCAACAATAAATACACAGTTAAATGCAGACAGAATCACCGTCTTCCGCTAATACAACAATCAACCAATGAACAGTGGTATCTACATGATTTTGCATACAAAAATGGAGTATAGCCTACATGTTATTGAACTCGCGAATTTTTCAGATCTGTAACTATAGCACTTAAATTTCAACATTTTAGATTTTTTTTTACATTTTTTTAAGAGTAAAGTAACTGTGAATAGACTGTACTCTGCGTCGGAGGGAAGTTCTAAAATGACGTAGGAATCGCATTACGAGCTCCTCTATCGCATCGGGCACGCCCGGCAGTTGTTATTATTGGGCAATTAGTGCGCGGGTAACACTTGGCGATCGATGCGCGTCGAACATCTGGCTCGACGTAACGAGGTTAGCAAGTAGTGTTGTCGGCCGGTCGACCCATCGCGCGGCACATCGATTCAGCCGCGAGACCTCGACCGGCGAGGAATTCGATTACTCGCTCGCCGGCGCTCCATTAGCTGCTATGATTGCAGCAGAAGGCCTGCATAGTGCATTCGCAGTCTCTTCACGCTTATTGAATCGACCCTTTCAAAAAATAGCCTCATTTTTCCTAAATACGCCACGTGAACAGCCGTTTTAAACATCTGTTAACATATAATTATTTTATTTTGTTTAATTTAACATTTACTTATGTTTCGTCTGTAAATTAAAACATTTAATTTGTAATATATATGTATAAAAAAATAATAATAGGTTATGTGCACCCGTTCTCCGCGAGAAGGTTTTAGGACCCTTTGTACTGCATAACACTATAGTTCAGATCCATTTTCGTGATTGGCTGATTTTAACTGTCACGCATTGCAGGGGTTTGCCAGCGAATCAAGGACACAGTTTCGGAGTATCCTTTTTCTGATTGGCCCAGTGAGGTAAGAAACACTCCCCCGACAAAGATACTTGGCAAACTAGAAAAGGAAATCTGCGCGTGTTCCATAGAACACTGGAGTCTAGCTTTCGAAAAATAGTATGTTGATAACACATAGTAATAAATAGTTCTCATGCAAAATATTATGAAATTGATTTCGCAAAAATATGGTGCCATGCCCATTTGGTGTAATTTTATTAACTCAAGTTAAGCATTGCTTGCACGAGGCGGGCTAATGGGCTGAAAGTTGAACTTAAGTAAGGCTTCATAAAATGTGGTAGTAACTAGGAATGAACTACATAAGTGTTTCCTTCGCATGTTCATTATTTTTCCTCTCAATTTTCTATTTCGCCTTTCGAATTCTCTTTGACCACGTACTATTTAACACATATTTTGCCTAATCACAGCAAGTCTCAAATATACTATTTTATTTATTTGCTATCCCATCACCCCGTTATTTGAAAGAATATTTCTGCTACTAGGTTGCCTGGAAGAAGGAGGGGGTTGCGGATTTCTGCTACTAGGTTGCCTGGAAGAAGGAGGGGGTTGCAGATTTCTACCATTATTTTGTCTGGAAGGTGAGGGCGGTTTCGAATTTATATTACCTTGCCTGGAAAATGAGGGTGGTTGCGGATTTCTACCATTATCTTGCCTGTAAAGTGAGAGTGGTTGCGGGTTTCTACCATTATTTTGCCTGGAAGGTGAGAGTGGTTTCGAATTTCTATTACCTTGCCTGGAAAATGAGGGTGGTTGCGGATTTCTACCATTATCTTGCCTGTAAAGTGAGAGTGGTTGCGGGTTTCTACCATTATTTTGCCTGGAAGGTGAGAGTGGTTTCGAATTTCTATTACCTTGCCTGGAAAATGAGGGTGGTTGTGGATTTCTACCATTATCTTGCCTGTAAGGTGAGGGTGGTTGCGGGTTTCTACCATTATATTGTCTGGAAGGTGAGGGCGGTTTCGAATTTCTATTACCTTGCCTGGAAAATGAGGGTGGTTGCGGATTTGTACCATTATCTTGCCTGTAAGGTGAGGGTGGTTGCGGGTTTCTACCATTATTTTGCCTGGAAGGTGAGGGTGGTTGCGGATTTGTACCATTATCTTGCCTGTAAGGTGAGGGTGGTTGCGGGTTTCTACCATTATATTGTCTGGAAGGTGAGGGCGGTTTCGAATTTCTATTACCTTGCCTGGAAAATGAGGGTGGTTGCGGATTTGTACCATTATCTTGCCTGTAAGGTGAGGGTGGTTGCGGGTTTCTACCATTATATTGTCTGGAAGGTGAGGGCGGTTTCGAATTTCTATTAACTTGCCTGGAAAATGAGGGTGGTTGCGGATTTGTACCATTATCTTGCCTGTAAGGTGAGGGTGGTTGCGGGTTTCTACCATTATTTTGCCTGGAAGGTGAGGGTGGTTGCGGATTTCTACTACCATGCTACCTGGATGGTGGGGTGATTGCAGATTTATACGGCTAGATTGCGTAGAAGGTAAGAATGGTTTGCGGATTTCTATTACTAGGTTGTCTGGAAGGTGTTGTGGTTACAGATTTCTACTTTTAGTTAGCCTGGAAGATGGTGTGTTTGCGTCTTTCCTTTTACTAGTTAGCCTGGAAGCTTGGGTGGTTGCGTATTTCTACTACTTTGTTGCCAGGAAAATAAGTGTGGTTGCGGATTTCTACTATTGTGTTTCCTGGAAGTTGGGGTGGTTGCGGATGATCCTACCTACCACCCTTACTCATTTGCCAACCAGAGGGTTATTTTATATTTTACTACTATATTAAGGCCGCGGTAGTGTAGTTGTCTGGCTGCTCGCCTCCCCTCCAAGGCGAACCATTTTCGATTCCTAGCGGTTGCAGGGTGCGGTTTTTCACATGACGGAATCTTTCCTGACGATGCTGCTGTTCGACGGGTTTTTTCGGGGATTTCCCGTTTACCCCGCCCTTTCATTCCAGCGCCGCTCCATATTCATCTTAATTTACCCTCATTGGCTCTCAAGATCTCGTTGTTAAGTGCCGTACAAATCTCTTCACTTTTCAGTCGTGAAAATGGTTCTGAACTAAAGCGCGTTCGAATATGTCTTGCCCTGAAATTTTTTCGCGAAAAGCAAGTACCCCTAATTATTGGTCATCTGTCATCCAATATACACTCAGCGCATTCATACCCGTTGTATACAATTGTGTGTATTACGCATGTGACGAGACCTGAAAAATTCGCGAGTTAATAACCTGTAGGTTATTATCTCTTTTCATATGCAAAATCATGCATATATATCACTCTTCATTGGTTGCTTGTTGTATTAGCGGAAGACAGTGATTCCGTCTGCATTTTACTGTGTATTTATTAAAGGCTCAGGGTTGTCCAGGAGGTGTAATTTAACGGGCAGACCAATAGCAATAGCAATACAAACGTATGGGGTTTTGAAATCTAGCTTGTCCCGAAATGAAAACGCGAATTTTTCAGGTCTCTACGCATGTGTAGTTAATTTTGGGTCTGTATTGCACACTGCGAATCTCAATGCCAATAATCTTACCTGTGGGTAAATGAGTGAGTGAATATATTCGGGCTGCTCTTGACTGCGAGATATTGAGAGCCTATGAGGGTGACTAAGGTTGGTATGGAGCAGTGCCGGAATGAGAAGTCGGGGGAAACGGAGATCCCCGTGAAAACCCGCCGACCAGTGGCATCGCCCGGCACGATTCCCACATGCGAAAATCCGGGAGTTACCCGACCGGGGAATAAACCCGGTTCGCCTTGGTGGGAGGCGAGCAGGTTACCCGCTCTGCCACCGTTTTTCCATGGTCCTTACTGGTCTAGGTCATATGTAATTGGTTTATATAAATGCAGTCGAACATACTGCCTACAGATGATTAGCTGTGACGAATAAACAAGTGTTGTATCGACTTAAGTACAGCACGCATGATAAAATTTGTTGTTTGCAACGCTTGAAACCGTTAATTAAAGAGGGTCTGAAAGGGTTACTAGACTTTCTTTGCTGCAAAGCTTGATTTGCTGCTGGAAAGAAATTTTTTCTTAAATATGTACCACTGAAAATTGGGTTTGCCACAAACAATAATTTTATTTGATCCTTTATATATTAATGGAAACGATAACCTTGCAATGTAGTTACAATAGTTCAACAGAGTTCTTTGTGGCTAAGTCGGTTACAGTATTGTGAAAGTTAAACCAATATGTCGATGATGGAAGGAATTCGTTATTTGGTGACATAGCATTTAGTAAATTTCACCACGCATCAAAAGTTATAACGTACGTACGAGAGAAAAGTTTTTATATTACTTAACGTATTCCTTTTGTGTATAGCAAGATTTCTCTACTGTAAATTAAACAACCTCAAAGAAATTATTTTCTTTCTTATACAGAAAGAAATGTGCGTATATATTAACAGTGTTGTGCTTTGTTGATAGTATTCCAACCAAATGTTCTGTCTTGCGAAGAATAATTTACATTCCATCCTGTTCATTTGATTAATTAAAACTTTGAGTGGTTTTGACGTAATATTTACCTTGCACAAGAACTAAAACAAAAAACTGCTGGCGAAGTAATATTACATCGTCATATTTTCAAAGAAAGCGGGTATCTTAATAACACGGTGAACTCCACACATCTCAATTTAATTCAGGCGACGTCATTTTTAAAAAGGAAAATTACAATGAAACAAAAATGCTAATGCGTTTCACTCGTGTGAAAGAAAACAAGGATATTTTTAAAAATGAGGTCCACAGCCCGAGCTGCAGTAAAACTACTTGAGATGCTGCAGAAGCCAGTGTGTTTGTAGTTCAAGAGGCAACAGAGAATAATGTGCTAAATTACAGGAGCTTAAACGTGCCTGTGGTTTCAGCTTATACGTTACACGTTATCGGAAACCTGCACGGCCGTTATTCCTGAACTGCGGCTCTATCGAACATTTGAGAGCTCCACGCCCCTGCTGCAGGGAGGGCAAGCCCTCTCTCAATTCTCAACCGAACACAACTTGTCGTTGGACGGGTTTTTAACCAGCTTTACATGCCCATAAAATTTCAATCACTATATTTACACTTTAAAGACCTCTATAGTTAATGGCAGTGATATTTCGCGAAAAGATTTCCAGACAAGATACAGTCCAAAGCACTGTAGGGTCGTCCTGCTTCTTTGATTGGCTAAACAAATTCCTTGCCCCGTGTCAACCGTTTGCGCACGAATCACTAAGGTTCAGTGTAGGAGTTGCTTAGTCCTGAGTGGCTCGGTCAACGACGGACACGGCGCCAGCAGCCAATGGAGGTACGACAACAGCTGAGGTGTGTATATAGTATTGAAGTCTACTGTATGCTCCGATTTTTACCAGAAACGTCAATGGCCCTATCTATAGTCCATTCTCTGTAACCGCAAACTTTTATGAAGCCCTGCTAAAGATCTACTTTCAGGCTATTCCTCCGCCTCACGCAAACAAACCCGAACCAACGCACCGCATTCGTGCACTCTCAGTTTCACGACATCTTGCATGAGAACTATTTCCTAGTAGGCATTGCAAACACACGTGGTTTCTCCCTGTTTTATTCGTAATTATAAATGTGATATTATAATTTTTACTTAAAATATTAGAAAATGTTTAATTCAACCGAAAAAATAAATATTATTTTATTCTAAGATAAATGCAAAACCTTTGTGATACGCGACATATTTAGTCGACAACGAAACACTTCATACATAGGTAGAGACCTGAAAAATTCGCGAGTTCAATGACCTGCAAACTAGACTCTAGAGTTTTATGTACGAATATGTTGATATCAACTGCGCATTGGTTGTCTGCTGTCACAGTTGTAGGTGACAATTGGTCATCGTTCTCCAGGAGGTGTAAAACACCACGTGGACCAATGGCTAAAGTTACATAAACGCACGTGTTTTGAATCCCAGCTTGTCCCAAAATGAATCCGCGAGTATTTCAGGTCTCTATACATAGGGTAATTTTTAAAAGGTTTTATTCAAAAAATATGAAGACACTGTTAACAGCCCATACACGTATACACAAATATGACAGTGTAGAGTGTTATTACGTTCTTTTTTTATCTCGCATGGTTACATGTTTTTCTGTTGTATTTACCCAGAGATAATATTTAGAAAAAACTAGACTGTGCTGAACACAGTGCTCTTATAAAAGTCCTTCCTGAGATAGAACAACCACGCTCTTTGATACACAGAATGAACCGGTTAAAATAATACGGGGTCCAACCAGACAAAGCATTCTGAATGCTTATTTAAACTTCTCGTTCCTCCCGTGGACACAAGCCAAATCCAAATTTAAAACGAGCTGTTCTATGGGTAGGGGCAGTGATATTTCGCGAAAGGATTTCAAGACAAGATTCAGTCCAAAGCACTGTAGGGTCGTCCAGCTTCTTTGGATATATTAAAAAATGTTCTGGTCCGTGTTAACCGTTTGCGCACGAATCACGAAGGTTCAGTGTTGGAGTTACTTAGTCCTGAGTGGCTTGGTCAAAGACGGACACGGCACCAGCAGCCAATGGAGGTATGACAACATCTGAGGTGTGTATATAGTATTGGAGTCTACTGTGTGCTCCGATTTTTACGCGAAAAGTCACTGGCCCTATCTATGGGATAACGCCGCCTAGTAATGTTGTTCTTTCACGTTGGTGAATACATTCGTACTGAAGGCTTTACCTTGCGTGCGTAACTGTTGACAAGAAAAAAATTGTCAATTTTAACTAGGAGACCGCATGTTTTTCGTTTTCTACGAAGTCCAAAAAAACGTTTACCTCGTTTCAAGTAAGGTTCAGGTGAAACGGTTCACATGCACACATTTTAGCACCTAACCTGGTAACGGTATACGTGAATATGTTGCCCGCTGGCGAGTGTTTGCCCAAGACAGTGATATTCAGAGGAAACTACAGCATAAATCACAGTAAAAATATTACAATTTAATCAATGTGATAATCTTTTTTTTTTTTAATGTAGCAATTTTCTCGGGTTCATAATCAGATTTATTTCAGTGGTCGTAATTTTCATTTTTTTAACTTTCCGGTGTCATGGCAATTATTTTCTAATTCACAAGTTCTTCGAGGTTGAAAAATAACACTAGCGTGTGTCTCATTGTTTTGTTACGTCCAAAACGTACAAATAGAAAACGTGTTATATTGATTTTAATTAACCCCTTAACGTAGATATTAATTTGTCGTTTCAGGTGTTACAAAATGAAAAAAATCTGGTATTTATAGTAATTGCGAGTTTCTTATAAATAGAGACATGAAAAAATTCGCAAGTTCAATGACCTGTAGGCTATACTCCATATTCGTGTGCAAAATTATGCAGATATCACTGTTCATTGGTTGCTTGTATTAGCGGAAGACGGTGATTCGGTCTGCATTTTACTGTGTATTTATTATCTGCTCAGAGTTGTCCAGGAGGTGTAATTTAACGGGTGGACCAATAGCATTAGCAATACAAACGTACGGGGATTTGTATTCTAGCTTGTCCTGAAATTAAAACGTGAATTTTTCAGGTCTCTAGTGATAAAATTGTATTAGTACTTCCATAAAGTCCAGCGAAACCGTAGAAATATAAAAATGTGAGCTTCGCCTTGAGCGCAGCCCCGGGCGCACTCCGCGTACGGCTCAAGAAGGAACATCTCGTGAGTTCAGCGACTTGTAGACGTCACTCTCCTACGCACTGCATCGTTGGCTGCGTGAGCTGCTTGCTCGCCTGCTGCTGTGCCTGTGAGGCAGTCCTTGTTTTCTTGAAGATTTATACTGATTCAAGTACCCCTTAGCGTTCCTAATCACTTACAATGTCGCAGTTGGGCAATAGTTTATTTGGTGGAGGGCAGTGCTTTTTGGCGGAAAGGTTTCTAGACAAGATACAGTTCAAAGCACTGTAGGGTCGTCCAGCTTTTTTATTGGCTGAAACTTGTTCTTGTCCGTGTTAAATGTCTGCGCACGAAATCACGACGGTTCAGTGTCGGAATCCTGAGTGGCGGGTCAAATGTGGAAACGACACCAGCAGCCAATGGAGGTATGACAAGAGACCATTGGTCCACGCGGTGTTTGACACCTCCTGGAGAACGGTGTCCAATTTTCGCCTACCACTGTGACAGCAGACAACCAATGCGCAGTTTATATCAGTATTTTTGTACATAATACTGTAGAGTCTTGCCTACAGGCGAATTTTTCATGTCTCTAGGTATGACAACAGCTGAGTGTATATAGTATTGAAGTCGACTATGTGCTCTGATTTTTTTCGCAAAAAATTACTGGCCCTTTTTATTGGTAATAAGCTATTACCCAACTGCAAAATTTTCTGAAACGTTTATGTGTTTGAAGCATACTTTTTACCTACATGAGCTCTTGATTCCAGGATTACTATTTATTGCTAGGGACACCCGAATTTCGCGAAAACATTTCTGCAGACGCTAGATTTCAATAGCCTACCTGCGTACCAGCAGTTTTCATTTACTTATTGGTAGGGCCAGTGACATTTCGCGTAAAAATCGGAGCACACAGTAGACTTCAATACTATTAACACACCTCAGCTGTTGTTATACCTCCACTGGCTGCTGGTGACGTGTCCGTCTTTGACCAAGCCAATCGGGATTAAGTAACTCCGATTAGTGAAACTTCGTGATTCGTGCGCAAACGGTTAACATGGGCCAGAACGTTTTCTAGCCAATCAAAGAAGCTGGACGGCCCTACAGTGCATTGGACTGTATCTTGTCTGGAAATATTTTCGCGAAATATCACTGCCCCTACTTATTTGCCACGAGTTTCTACGAGAAGTCATTTTATTACTCGATCGGCCAATCATAATCAGGTAACTCCGATCCTATAGGTCTGTGATTCGCAAGCAACAACTTCAGTCGCGTAACACCTAGATCAGCCAATCAAGAATGGTGATTTGAGCTAAAGTGTTATGAAATACAACTGTTCGTGAAATGTTTTCGTGAAATTCGGGTGTCTCTGGTGATAACGCGTTTGGTAATTAAGACAACCACTTAAGTTGCCCTGGCATTTCCCTTTCAGCAACACTAGTACTAGCCGAGAAAATCAGCGCACGCCTATCCGTTCGAGAAAAAAAAATTGCTTTGAATCCATTTAACGTGCATACATACAAANGTGATTTGAGCTAAAGTGTTATGAAATACAACTGTTCGTGAAATGTTTTCGTGAAATTCGGGTGTCTCTGGTGATATCGCGTTTGGTAATTAAGACAACCACTTAAGTTGCCCTGGCATTTCCCTTTCAGCAACACTAGTACTAGCGGAGAAAATCAGCGCACGCCTATCCGTTCGAGAAAAAAAAATTGCTTTGAATCCATTTAACGTGCATACATACAAANGGAGAAAATCAGCGCACGCCTATCCGTTCGAGAAAAAAAAATTGCTTTGAATCCATTTAACGTGCATACATACAAACGTCATTGCTAAAATAATGTTGATAACTGTGGTTGCTTTTTAAGTTGTTTAGCTAGCGCTGTGTGGAGAGGGGGCAGTGTCGTTCCATATCTGCTACTCGCCATCCCAGCACAATGCAAAGTGCAAGAACCAGTTTGTAGTGCCGCGGCACGCAACTACGACCCTCGACCCATTCAAACCCAGCGTGTATAAATTTTTCATACATAATATACAGGAAGGTTATTTTGACCAGCGCTGTACATTTGCCAGTCTCAATGTCCAATGATCGTGTGGGGTAACTTATCAGTAACCCGTGCTGGTCTGTGTTGTAATTGGATCATATTGCTACGCGGAAAACGAAACTTGCAGCTGATTTGTTGTGACCAGGGCCGGACGGNTGTACAGCCTGTCGGGCGCAATTATCTTTACTTCGAAAAACTACATTTCATAAAACACACAATATTAGGTAATAAACATATTCTAAAAACTTTCATTTAAACATTTCTTGAAAGCAAAACATTACTTTTATTAACATAAATATAAATACATTTATTATCCTCTACTGTATAAATAGGGCCCGCTTATTTTCTGTATTCATTCAAACAAACGTATTAACACGAACATTTAAAAAAAATATTTCAGTAACAGTAAATTAATGATTTCATTCATCTTATATATCAAAATCTCAGTACACAAACATACAACAATTACTAACATAAAAAGGTAGCAAGTAGGTCTAAATATTTTTGATGAAAGTAATTTAAAGTCAACAATGTCGCCAAAACGAGTGTGTTGGCTAACCACAAAGGCAACTGAAAATCACTTTCTCGAAAAAGAACGAGGAGAGACCTGAAAAATCCGCGAGTTCAATGACCTGCAGGCTAGACTCTACAGTCTTATGTACAAATATGCCGATATCAACAGCGCATTGGTTGTCTGCTGTCACAGTGGAAGGCGACGATTGGACACCGTTCTCCAGGAGGTGTCAAACACCGCGTGGACCAATGGCTAGAGTTATATAAACTCACGTGTTTTGAATCCTAGCTTGTCCCAAAATGAATCCGCGAATTCTTCAGGTATCTACGAATGAGGAGTGATGACTGTCAGCTACAGTGTTGTATTAGGTGACTGGGAGGAGCAGGAGAATCCATTACNCTCTACGAATGAGGAGTGATGACTGTCAGCTACAGTGTTGTATTAGGTGACTGGGAGGAGCAGGAGAATCCATTACGGTCGTAATAAAGGAGAGCGGGGAGAATCCATCTTAGTGGAGTTCAAATGATCAGCATTTCATTTCAGCAAAACCGTCCACAGCTTCGTGTCTGATGTCTAGGCGCAGTGATATTTCTCGAAAAGATTTCGAGACAAGATACAGTCAAAAGCACGGTAGGGTAGTCCAGCTACTTTGATTAGCTAAACATTGTTCTGGACCGTGTTAGCCGTTTGCACACGAATCGCGAAGGTTCAGTTTCGGAGTTACTTAGTCCTGAGTGGCTTGGTCAAAGACGGACTCGGCACCAGCAGCCAATGGAGGTATAACAACAGCTGAGTTGTGTATAAAGTATTGAAGTCTACTGTGTTCTCCGATTTTTACGCGAAAAGTCAATGGCCCTACTGATGTCCTTCGAAAGCATCGGGACAGATTTAATAAAGCAAGTGCTTTTTTTTTCTAAATAATCGTTACTGTCGTTTTATTTTTTACTGGGAATATTTATTTTTTCGCACTTCACCCCCGCCTGGCTCTCCATTTCCCCGGATTAACTCTCCACGAGACCTGTTGCTTCGCTTCCACCTAGATCCGCCACTGGTTGTGACAACGGAACAAGTTTTTTGTCTTCTTATACATCTATATTTTGTTTTGTTCTCAGTACCTGAAACCGTACATTGAACAGAATGTGAAAGTTGTAATATAATTAATATGAAGGCCCACCCGTTTTTTCTAGAAATATTTATGCGAAGTCTAGACTTCAATATCCTATGTGTAGAGACCTGAATAATTCGCGGATTAATTTTGGGACAAGCTAGAGTTCAAAACACGTGTGTTTATATAACTAACAGCCATTGGTCCACACGGTGTTTGACACTTCCCGGAGAACGCTGGTCCAATCATCGCGTTCCATTGTGACCTCAGACAACCGATGCGCAATTGATATCGGCATATTTGTACATAATACTGTAGGGTCTATCCTGCAGATTATTGAACTCGCGAATTTTCCAGGTCTCTACCTATGTGCAAACTCGCAGTATTCATCCGACTATTGGCCGATTGTCTTTTTGTGAAGACAGTCTGTTCCTATGAGTGAGCCAATCATAACTGTGTTTCTCCGTACTGACTGTCCATGATTTGCGGACAGATAGATAAGACGGGTGATAATTCAAATGGTCCAATCACGAAAATAGTTCCGAAATAAAGCGCGTTGGAACACAACTTGTGCTGAAATGTTTTCGAGAAGAACAGGTGGCCCTATTCATATGTTATTCGTATTTTCGTGCTATGAACATTGGCGAGAATATTAAAAGAAATAATTTGTTTCGAAACATTCTATGTGTGTACATGTGCCTGTGAAGAGCTTAAATCTCCATTGAATGTTATACTTTGTTCGATATCGCCTTTCTTTTATTTCACTTGTTTACCCCGAACTCATTAGTAGGAATGCCGCAAAAATGTTTACGCATAGGATAAATTTCAATACCCAATGACAATACCTGCATATTGTTACNTTAGTAGGAATGCCGCAAAAATGTTTACGCATAGGATAAATTTCAATACCCAATGACAATACCTGCATATTGTTACAATACGCCAGATGGGTGTACTCGAATTCATGAGGAATGGTGGTCATAATAAAAAGAAAAAACCTAATTATATAATTTAATTTATTCACACAGCTACTATATACAGCATTAAACTACCTACATCAACGATTACTCTGTTGATTCTGGGTGGGTGCAAAATTTAATGCCCATATCAATTTTAATTAGAGTTCTTAATAATACCTCTACGTTGGTTACATTCGTTTAATTCACACTCATTATTTACACATAGCGAATATATTGCCGTCGTTACAGATGTTTATCATTTACACATCAAGTTCATTGGTCCCACCCACCAGTGTCACTCTTCACTGTGCGGATGCTCGCAGTCTACTGACTTCACTCCCGCTGGTCACTGTCGCTGCCATACCTCGCTTCACTGTCTGCTCACTCCTGTCACTTAACCCATTCTGTCCCAATGCACACAGCTCTGTACATTACGCACGTGTAGGTAATTTTTGGTCTAGACAGTACACTGCGAAGCTCAATGACCAATGATGTTACCTGNTGTACATTACGCACGTGTAGGTAATTTTTGGTCTAGACAGTACACTGCGAAGCTCAATGACCAATGATGTTACCTGTGGGTAAATTATTAGCAAAACGTTTTACTGATATATGTCAGTAGATGTATACGGTATGTCCGAGGAAAACTTGTGGTGTGTGGGAGATAGGAATGACGGCCATCTTGGATCTCATCATCATATGATTTCACCGCCCCTATGATTTCACCTATGATGTCACCATCTATTAATTTCTAGAATGTTCCACTTCATACTCTGTCATTCCACCTTGATACTTCAAGTACTGTGATTCTAACTTTCATACTCTCTCATTCCTCCTTGCCTCTCTCCCGCCTCTCTCTCCCTCTCTCCCGCCTGTCTGTCACTCAACCCTATTACTTCGGATGTTGTCTGCTGTATGCAGCCCGCTTGTGTCGCCTGCTGCTTACCTTCCTGTCTACTAGAGTGCGCATCTGTCGTCCGCCATCTTGGTTGCTGTTTGCTGATGTCGACTCTCGCTAAAATATTTGCCAATAAATTGCATGCGTTTTTTTTCTTAATCATTTATGTCTGTTAATTAATTTCAGTTTGCATTTATAGTCTATTAACAGTTTCTCCACATTTTTATTAAATCAAACCTTTGAAAAATTACCCTATGCAATACGTAATGTATCGCANCCGTGCATGGCGTGTTTTGCTGTTTCCTAAATATGTAATGTATCGCAAGCGATTTATATTTCTGTTAACATAACTTCTGTTAACCCGCCGACCAGCGGCATCGTCCGGCACGATTCTCACATGCGACAATCCGGGAGCGACCCCGCCGGGAATTAAACCCGGTTCGTCTTGGTGGGAGGGGAGTAGTCTGACCACTTTACCACCGCGACCCCTTCTATCTTGTGCACTCGCTTATTCCTTATTGGCACATTGGGAGGCCATGTCTGGGTTTGCATTTTTCCATTCTTTATTATTGCCTCTGTGTTCTTCAGGAGTTGTCAAACAAGGCGTGGGAAAACTTCGAAAGTGCACAAAAATATTATTTTACTTCAATCTAGCAAGGCCCAAAATTAATTTGCGAAATTTTTAAAACTGTGATCATTATAATAAAGTGACACTTCATTTGACATACAGTCAAATCGACATCCTATATATTTATATACATGCTGACAGTCATCCAATAGCGAACGTGATATTGTGCATGAGACGTGCGATGTTGACTAATATAATGGGGGTAAGAGGGCATACGGTAACAAACGGAAATCGTGTTCCTGTGGTAGTTGCTTCAGAGAACTCACTTTTAGATAGGGCCAGTGACTTTTCGCGTAAAGATCGGAGCACACAGTAGACTTCAATAATATATACACACCTCAGCTGTTCTTATACTTCCATTGGCTGCTGGTGCCGTGTCCGTCTTTGACCAAGTCACTCAGGACTAAGTAACTCCGAAAGTGAACCTTCGTGATTCGTACGCAAACGGTTAACACGGGCCAGAACATTTTTTAGCCAATCAAAGAAGCTGGTCGACCCTACAGTGCTTTGAACTGTATCTTGTCTCGAATTTTTTTCACGAAATATCATTGCCCCTACTCATAGATTGTCTTGAATTCCATAAATTAAGTACTCCCTTCAAAGTTTCAGAACTACTTATTCGTACATAACCTATAGTTTCGCGTTTTAGAATCGCGCCATGTTAGACTTCACAGATAAGGGCGTATATGCTTACTCAAGCGAAACCTCATTATCTCATTGGCTGGAGCCACGGTCTCCTGTTCGACTTGGTCAAACGAAACGAAGCCACCGAGATTGCTAGATGTTTAAAACTGGTACAGTTTCCTGAATGGCGTGTCTGAACAGCAGAAGCGAAGTGGTATTTATCAAAATAACATATATATTTATGACGCCTAGTCCGGCACAAAGTTACAATGCTAACACATGCCTTTATGACACCTAGCATGACACAAATTTATAACGGTAGGATGCATTTTGATAAAACCTAGTCTGCCACGAAGTTATAATGTTAACATAAACTCTTATGATGCGCAGTCCGTCACAAAGTCATAACGCTAATACATACCTCGATGTCACCTAGTAAATCATAAAGTCAAAATGCTAACACATAATTTTAAGACTAAAAGAGTCATAATGCTAGCATGTACTTGTATAACTCTCACTGTACTGTGTCACAAATTTACAATGGTGAATAACTAAACGACGTCAATGTCAGAAAATTATAACGTAGAATCACTTGTCTCTGCTTATTTTTTATACAGTTTGCTCCCGATTTGTAGCTGATATTTTTATATGGCTCCCGGTTTAGACAATTTTTTAATTCACACTTTGAAAAAAAAAATACACCTATTCATGCGTGCTTAATAGATTCCAACAGAAGCACTGACTGTCTTTCTTTCTCTACTGTCAGCAGCGATGCATAGTAAAGTCAATTCCTTGCCTTGAAGTACACGTGTGTATTCTATTATATATTTAGTTTGGTAAGGAAAGAGCGTAGCTACAACGAAAATTGTATTTCTGAAGAATTAAACTGCTCCCTGAAAAAAAAAAACCCCATAGACTGTAAAATACGGAAATGAGTATGATGACCTGGCAAACGGTATCCATTACTGTCGCTAATGTTATTGGCGGACGCGAAGACGACAACGCCGTCGAACAAAGTGAACTATTATAAAACTTGTTTTTTGTACATCCTGTGAACTTCGCGTGTACGAGTGACGTAATTCCGAGAGAAACGCAAAGAGCAACAGCCAATGAATGTGGACACCCGAATTTCGCGGAAAACATCTCACGACCAGTTGCATTTCGTAACACTTTAGCCCAGATCCACTTCGGTGATTGGATGGTTTGCTTGTTGCGCGTATTGGGTGTACGCCTGCGAATCACAGACGCGCAGTATTGAAGTCACCTAATTCGGATCGGCCAGTAAATCGGGAAAATTATCATCTCGCATATACACGCTGCCAATGAGCAAGTATGGTATTGAAGTCTGGCATGTGAAGAAATACTTTCGCAAAATTCGGGTGTCCCTGTCAATGAAACGTTCAAATCTTCACAGGCGCATATAGTTCTGTCGCTTTCTATTCTGTTGGAAGATACGATTTCTTTNGCCATGTTAGACTTCACAGATAAGGGCGTATATGCTTACTCAAGCGAAACCTCATTATCTCATTGGCTGGAGCCACAGTCTCCTGTTCGACTTGGTCAAACGAAACGAAGCCACCGAGATTGCCAAATGTTTAAAACTGGTACAGTGTCCTGAAGGGCGTATCTGAACAGCAGAAGCGAAGTGGCATTTATCAAAATAACATATATATTTATGACGCCTAGTCCGGCACAAAGTTACAATGCTAACACATGCCTTTATGACACCTAGCATGACACAAATTTGTAACTGTAGCATGCGTTTTGATAAAACCTAGTCTGCCACGAAGTTATAACGCTAACACATACCTCGATGTCACCTAGTAAATCATAAAGTTAAAATGCTAACATGTAATTTCAAGACACAAAGAGTTATAATACTAACATTTACTTGTATAATGCTTACTGTAGTCTGTCACAAAGTTACAATGGTGAATAACCAAACGACGTCAAGGTCACAAAATTATAACTTAGAATCACTTGTCTCTACGTATTTTTTTACATAGTTTGCTCCCGATTTGTAGCTGATATTTTTATATGGCTCCCGGTTTGGACAATTTTTTAATTCACGCTTTGAAAAAAAAATGCACCTGTTCATGCGTGCTTAATAGATTCCAACAGAAGCACTGACTCTCTTTCTTTCTCTACTGTCAGCAGCGATGCATAGTAAAATAAATTCCTTGCCTTGAAGTACACGTGTGTATTCTATTATATCTTCAGTTTGGTAAGGCAAGAGCGTAGATACAACGAAAATTGTATTTCTGAAGAATTAAACTGCTCCCTGAAAAAAACAAAACCCCATAGACCGTAAGATACGGAAATTAGTATGATGACCTGGCAAACGGTATCCATTACTGTCGCTAATGTTATTGGTGGACGCGAAGACGACCACGCCCTCGAACAAAGTGAACCATTAGAAAACTTGTTTTCTGTACAACCTGTGAACTTCGCGTGTACGAGTGACGCAATTCCGAGAGAAGCGCAAAGAGCAACAGCCAATTAATGTGGACACCCGAATTTCCCGGAAACATCCCACGACCAGTTGCATTTCGTAACACTTTAGCCCAGATCCACTTCCGTGATTGGATGATTTGCTTGTTGCGCGTCTCGGGTGTACGCCTGCGAATCACAGACGCGCAGTATTAAAGTCACCTAATTCTGATCGGCCAGTAAATCGGGAAAATTATCATCTCGCATATACACGCTGCCAATGAGCAAGTAGGGTATTGAAGTCTGGCATGTGAAGAAATACTTTCGCAAAATTCGGGTGTCCCTGCCAATGAAACGTTCAAATCTTCACAGGCGCATATAGTTCTGTCGCTTTCTATTCTGTTGGAAGATACGATTTCTTTNGTTCAAATCTTCACAGGCGCATATAGTTCTGTCGCTTTCTATTCTGTTGGAAGATACGATTTCTTTACGTTGATTCGCCGACTGTTGAATGTGTTTGCCAGGTAGGTAGGTGAGTAATTAGGCTTAACGTCTCATCGACAGCGAGGTCATAAGATACGGAGTGTTTGCTAGGATTGAACGTACTGTACACATGTTCGACAGTTTTCTTCTGTTATTGGCCGAGACCTGAGAAATTCGTGAGTTCAACGACCTGCAGGCTAGACTCTACAGTCTCATGTACAAATATTCTGATATCAACTGCGCATTGGTTGTCTGCTCTCACAGTGGTAGGCGACAATTGGACACCGTTCTCCAGGAGGTGTCAAACACCGCGTGGACCAATGGCTAAAGTAATATCAACGCACGTGTTTTGAATCCTAGCTTGTCCCAAAATGAATCCGCGAATTCTTCAGGTCTCTAGTTATTGGCTGTCATGTATGTATGAAGCTCCCATCCCATTTCACTGGGTCAAACATAATTTCGATACTCTAAAACATAATTTTCGTGACTGGGCTTCAGAGAACACAGTCTAGTCAAAAGTTTGTTCATCCAACCATGAAATGATATACTAGCTAGAGTGTTATCGAAGAGGTGTGTACTCTAAACTTTTTCGCGATTTTCCACTCTGTCTATGAATGTGTTAAGTCTGTTTATAAAGTAAGGTTTTTTTCCTAAATGTTGACATTTTATTGTTTTGTGACTTGATATCAATGACAACTTCATAAAAATATCATACCATTAAAATAATAATACGCATATTATATTTATTTAGCATTAGTGTAAGAAGTTGAATATAAAAAATTGATTCCTACAAATTTAAAAAGTTATTTCACCACAAATTTTGGTTTAAAGCTGAACTGTTCATTGAAGCCACCGGAGACGAGTGTTGCAATTTATTCGGAATCCAATTGTTAGTTCATCTGCAGTGATATGTTAATTTCTGGCTGTCTTGTATTAAAATTTCCATCTCAAAAGTTAAAACTGACGTACGAGCGAATTTCATAACAAATTACCACTGAAAAAAAATCTTCGTAACGTTCTTATGGCGCGACCAATTACTTCGGGTTTTAGCAGAAAGTATTTTGAGATTTTGTAAATCTCAAATTTCTGTAAGTCTTTTATTCTTTTATTGGAAAGTTTTTTTATTTTACTGTCATACCTTTTAGGCTGATATTGCATATCACAACGAAAAAGGATGCAAAATTCTGAAATAGTAAAAAATATATATATGTAGCTTTTGGAACGCCATTCAGCCAACCGGTTAGTGAATTCTCGGAGTATATAAAAGAGACTCGTTGCGGGTGTGTAGGTGGTCTATTGTACGCGGAAGAGGAGGTACCGCTGGTGACAGCTCCATCACTCAGAGCAGCTCGGCTCTCAGCGATATTAAACCCGCAGGACGCCATTACCGCCTTCTCTCGTACTTTCCCGGGCGCCGAGTCCTGGAGCCCCGCCGTTAGCAGCTGCGCCCACTCCGACGAAGACGTCGCAGATGCCCGACCCAGCCCGTAAGTTCACACTCGACACTCCTCACGACTACGCATAGCCACGGGCCGTGAGTGGTATTTCGCGAAAACATTTCGAGACGAGATACAGTCCAAAGTACTGTAGGGTCGTCCAGCTTCGTTGATTGGTTAAAAAAAAATGTTCTGGCCCGTGATAACTGTTTGTGCGCGAATCACGAAGGTTCAGTGTCGGAGTTACTTAGTCCTAGGTGGCTTGGTCAAAGACGGACACGGCACCAGCAGCCAATGGAGGTATAACAACAGCTGAGGTGTGTATATAGTATTGAAGTCTACTGTGTGCTCCGATTTTTACGCGAAATGTCACTGGCTCTATGCATATCCTCTACGGCCACCTCTTTATTTTTTTTCGCGAAAATATCTGCGTGGCAGGCCACGTATATCAATATCCCAGGTGCGCAATTCCAACTTTCCTTTTCGACTGAGCGTCTTTGTGTAGTCCATTCGCGGTTTCTTTGCAATTTTTTTTTTAATCGGACCTTTGAAAAATCACCCCGGCCATGTATGATGCGTGGGGACAGGAACTTTTCGCGTTTTAAACGACCAGTCAGCTATATTCCGCAGCTCTGTGTATTTCAACCGTTACCTTCAGCTTTCTGTCCATTGGCCCCTGCCCCAGTATGTAGCCAGTTTTACCTGAGACCAGGTGGCATTTGATCCAGTGCTGGCTTCCTTATAGATAGAGACCTGACTAATTCGCGGATTCATTTTGGGGCAAGCTAGAGTTCAAAAACGTGCGTTTATACAACTTAAGCCATTGCTCCACGCGGTGTTTTATAACTCCTGGAGAACGGTGTCCAATTGTCGCCTTCCACTGTGACAGTAGACAGCCAATACGCAGTTGATATCAGCGTATTTGTACATAAGACTGTAGAGTCTAGCCTGCAGGTCATTGAACTCGCAAATTTTTCAGGTCTCTATACATAGGACAGCGGATTATAGGATGCAGGTCCTTTAAAACGCGACATTTTCTTGTCCCTATCGATAAAAATCTAACTAGTTTATCCTTTTACGACTAGATGGTCAAGTTTTTAACTCGGCTAAGGTTTTTGTAGGCCAATCGCAAACGTTTCCTTTTTGGTATCAGAGTTCATTGGTCCAGTGAAATGGCATAGCAGCTTAATACATGCGTGACAGCCAATAACGGAAGACAACTACCAGACATGTGCGCTGTACTTTGAATTCTAGAATACACATAAATTTCTCCAGCGATGAGCCATAGTTGTATTAAAGGTTGGCCAAATAAAATATCTTTACATTTTAAAAAAAGAAGTATTTGTATGCACAGTATTCAAGTAAATGTTGCAGACCACATGAGTTTGACAGGTAAGGGCTGTGTAGGAAAGCGGTCGAATGCTGAGTCTGGAAAGCTGGCATGCGCACTCTACCACTGCAGGCAGGCTGGCCAACCCCAACCGCCCGCACCTTGAGCACGTGCCACCGTTTTCAATAAAGCTTTTTCCCGTTTTCCATTAGCCGGACCCAGCGGCCCGCCGTTTGTCACGGCGGCCACCGTCGGCGCCCGGAGTCACGTGTGTGCGCGGAGAACACACACGCCGCAGACCGCTGCAGATCTCACGCACCGCGCACACACACACACGCACACACACGCGCGAGCTGTGTTAGTTGAGTTCTTATTCATTTCCCACGTGAAGGCCATGCACGGTATAGTAAGCACTTCAGAATTCAACTGTCGAGAAAAATATCCACTGCCCATAATAAGGGGCAGTGATATTTCGAGACAAGATACAGTCCAAAGCACTGTAGGTTCGTCCAGCTTCTTTGATTGACTAACAAATGTTCTGGCCCGTGTTAACAGTTTGCGCACGAACAACGGAGGTTCAGTGTCGGAGTTACTTAGTCCTGAGTGCCTTGGTCAAAGACGGACACGGCACCAGCGGCCAATGGAGGTATAACAACAGCTGAGGTGTGTATGTAGTATTGAAGTCTACTGTGAGCTCCGATTTTTACGCGAAAAGTCACTGCTACTACCCATAAGTAGGGACAAGAAAATTTCCCCGAATTCATTTTAGGACAAGCGACACTTCAATCTCGTGTCACGTTTGCAGTCAGAACACAGTTTATTAGAAACTGGCTTACCCGGCCACGCGTTGCTGTGGCGTAAAATATTCTGGTTCTATTCATTTCTGTGAAATTAATTGAAAGAAGTGTATGTATTTTCAAAATCTTTGTTATTGACGTACTTGTTTGTATACAATGTTTTTAGTTTTTCTATCTTCCGCGCGTATGAATAAGTTGGATGGTTCAAACAGCTTAAATGTTCAAACACACAGCTGTCAACAAAGGCGCTTCCTGACGCGAAAGCATGGTAAAAATGAACTTTCTGCAGATTTTAGTACCTTTTCAGGTAATACAGTTAAAAAAGAAAGGTGTAAAAACACGCGTGGGAACGAAAGGAAGGTTTATAAAAAAACAGAATGAAAAATGGTTGATATTTTCGGGAGTTATACGCGTCCAAACAAACGGATACAGGATTTATATATATATAGACTCCCAGGTAATTGTTTCGGCTCTCAAGACCTCGCTGTTAAGAGCTGCCCAAATCTACACTNAGTCCTGGAGCCCCGCCGTTAGCAGCTGCGCCCACTCCGACGAAGACGTCGCAGATGCCCGACCCAGCCCGTAAGTCCACACTCGACACTCCTCACGACTACGCATAGCCACGGGCCGTGAGTGGTATTTCGCGGAAACATTTCGAGACGAGATACAGTCCAAAGCACTGTAGGGTCGTCCAGCTTCGTTGATTGGTTAAAAAAAAATGTTTTGGCCCGTGATAACTGTTTGTGCGCGAATCACGAAGTTTCAGTGTCGGGGTTACTTAGTCCTAGGTGGCTTGGTCAAAGACGGACACGGCACCAGCAGCCAATGGAGGCACAACAACAGCAGAGGTGTGTATATAGTATTTAAGTCTTCTGTGTGCTTCGATTTTTACGCGAAAAGTCACTGGCGCTATCTATAAGTGAGTTCTCTGAAGCAACTACCACAGGAACACGATTTCCGTTTGTCACCGTCTGCCCTCTTACACTGGCTCTATGCATATCCTCTACGGCCACCTCTTAATTTTTTTTCGCGAAAATATCTGCGTGGCAGGCCACGTATATCAATATCCCAGGTGCGCAATTCCAACTTTCCTTTTCGACTGAGCGTCTTTGTGTAGTCCATTCGCGGTTTCTTTGCAATTTTTTTTTTAATCGGACCTTTGAAAAATCACCCCGGCCATGTATGATGCGTGGGGACAGGAACTTTTCGCGTTTTAAACGACCAGTCAGCTATATTCCGCAGCTCTGTGTATTTCAACCGTTACCTTCAGCTTTCTGTCCATTGGCCCCTGCCCCAGTATGTAGCCAGTTTTACCTGAGACCAGGTGGCATTTGATCCAGTGCTGGCTTCCTTATAGATAGAGACCTGACTAATTCGCGGATTCATTTTGGGGCAAGCTAGAGTTCAAAAACGTGCGTTTATACAACTTAAGCCATTGCTCCACGCGGTGTTTTATAACTCCTGGAGAACGGTGTCCAATTGTCGCCTTCCACTGTGACAGTAGACAGCCAATACGCAGTTGATATCAGCGTATNGCAGACAACCAATACGCAGTTGATATCAGCGTATTTGTACATAAGACTGTAGAGTCTAGCCTGCAGGTCATTGAACTCGCGAATTTTTCAGGTATCTATACATAGGACAGCGGATTATAGGATGCAGGTCCTTTAAAACGCGACATTTTCTTGTCCCTATCGATAAAAATCTAACTAGTTTATCCTTTTACGACTAGATGGTCAAGTTTTTAACTCTGCTAAGGTTTTTGTAGGCCAATCGCAAACGTTTCCTTTTTGGCATCAGAGTTCATTGGTCCAGTGAAATGGCATAGCAGCTTAATACATGCGTGACAGCCAATAACGGAAGACAACTACCGGACATGTGCGCAGTACTTTGAATTCTAGAATACACATAAATTTCTCCAGCGATGAGCCATAGTTGTATTAAAGGTTGGCCAAATAAAATATCTTTACATTTGAAAAAAATAAGTATTTGTATGCACAGTATTCAAGTAAATGTTGCAGGCCACATGAGTTTGACAGGTAAGGGCTGTGTAGGAAAGCGGTCGAATGCTGAGTCTGGAAAGCTCGCATGCGCACTCTACCACTGCAGGCAGGCTGGCCAACCCCAACCGCCCGCACCTTGAGCACGTGCCACCGTTTTCAATAAAGCTTTTTCCCGTTTTCCATTAGCCGGACCCAGCGGCCCGCCGTTTGTCACGGCGGCCACCGTCGGCGCCCGGAGTCACGTGTGTGCGCGGAGAACACACACGCCGCAGACCGCTGCAGATCTCACGCACCGCGCACACACACACACGCACACACACGCGCGAGCTGTGTTAGTTGAGTTCTTATTCATTTCCCACGTGAAGGCCATGCACGGTATAGTAAGCACTTCAGAATTCAACTGTCGAGAAAAATATCCACTGCCCATAATAAGGGGCAGTGATATTTCGAGACAAGATACAGTCCAAAGCACTGTAGGTTCGTCCAGCTTCTTTGATTGACTAACAAATGTTCTGGCCCGTGTTAACAGTTTGCGCACGAACAACGGAGGTTCAGTGTCGGAGTTACTTAGTCCTGAGTGGCTTGGTCAAAGACGGACACGGCACCAGCGGCCAATGGAGGTATAACAACAGCTGAGGTGTGTATGTAGTATTGAAGTCTACTGTGAGCTCCGATTTTTACGCGAAAAGTCACTGCTACTACCCATAAATAGGGACCAGAAAGTTTCCCCGAATTCATTTTAGAACAAGCGACACTTCAATCTCGTGTCACGTTTGCAGTCAGAACACAGTTTATTAGAAACTGGCTTACCCGGCCACGCGTTGCTGTGGCGTAAAATATTCTGGTTCTATTCATTTCTGTGAAATTAATTGAAAGAAGTGTATGTATTTTCAAAATCTTTGTTATTGAAGTACTTGTTTGTGTACAATGTTTTTAGTTTTTCTATCTTCCGCACGTATGAATAAGTTGGATGGTTCAAACAGCTTAAATGTTCAAACACATAGCTGTATACAAAGGCGCTTTCTGACACGAAATTATGGTAAAAATGAACTTTCTGCAGATTTTAGTACCTTTTCAGGTAATACAGATAAAAAAGAAAGGTGTAAAAACACGCGTGGGAACGAAAGGAAGGTTTATAAAAAAACAGAATGAAAAATGGTTGATATTTTCGGGAGTTATACGCGTCCGAACAAACGGATACAGCATTTATATATATATATATAGACTCCCAGGTAATTGTTTCGGCTCTCAAGACCTCGCTGTTAAGAGCTGCCCAAATCTACACTCCACCCCAGGTAATTATTTATACCTGTTTCCATATAATTATTGTTATATATTGTATATATAATTTATTAATGTAGGTGAGTTTTAATATCATTAATATTAATGCTGCTGGTTCTAGTGCGATAGGTGAGGCCACCCGTATTTTGCGAAATGAATTCGGGACAAGTTGTGTCCAGCGCACTTTAGTTCAGAATCACTTTCGTGATTGGATCTTTTGAATTGTTATGCGTCTTATCTGTCTGCCCGCGAATCACGGGTGGTCAGTAGACAGGTCGGAGAAACTTAATTCTGATTGGCTCGCTCTTGTAACAGATTGTCTTCACGCGAAGACAAGAGGCCGGTAGTCAAACGAATAGAGACCTGAAAAATTCACGAGTTCAGTGACCTGTAGGCTATACTCCATTTTCGTATGCAAAATCATGCAGTTATCACTGTTCATTGGTTGCTTGTTGTATTAGCGGAAGACGTTGATTCGGTCTGCATTTTACTGTGTATATATTATAGGCTCAGAGTTGTCCAGGATGTGTAATTTAACGGGAATACCGATAGCATTAGCAATACAAACGTAAGGGGTTTTGAATTCTAGCTTGTCCCGAAATGAAAACGCACATTTTTTGGGTCTCTACAAATGAAGGCTGCAATTGCGTGTGCATAGGATAGCAAAGTCTAGCCTCCGCGTAAGTATTTTCGCGAAATAACAGGTGGCTCTAGTGGTAGGTGGGGCCAACTGTTTTTCGCGAAATGTTTTTATGACTGATAGTGCTCCAAAACACGTCATTTCAGAATCAATATGGCGGTTGGATGATTTCAACTCACACGTGTGTTAGGCGTTTGCCAGCCAATCAAGAACGTTCAGTGCCAAGGTAACTACATTCTGGTTGGCCAATCCGAGTAGAAAATGTCTTCTAACACTGACACGCGGCCAATAGCCAAAGGAACTGTGCAATCTTGCACGTAAAAAGTCTAAGTCTAGTCGGCACGTAAATCTTCTTGCGAAAACCAAGTGGCCTTAGTGATAGGTAGAGACCAGAAAAATTTGCGGACAAGCTAGGATTCAAAACACGTGCGTTAATATTACTTTAGCCATTGGTCCGGGCGGTGTTTGACACCTCCTGGAGAACGGTGTCCAATTGTCGCCTACCACTGTGACTGCAGACAACCAATGTGCAGTTGATATCAGCATATTTGTACATAAGACTGTAGAGTCTAGCCTGCAGGTCATTGAACTCGCTAATTTTTCAGGTCTCTTGTGATAGGTGTTTTATTATTTTTATTGGTATTACGTGTACAATTATATTGTTTATACTTGAATTGTATATTTTTTTTATGAAAGGGGATTTTATGTAATAAATTAGTTCTACATTCTGTAATATTTTGGATTGAAATATTTTGGGCCAATAAAATAATAATGATAACTTTTGATCCAATGAAATACCTGCAAGGAAACAAGAACAAAATCTCTTGTCACGTGCTCTGGGGTGAATAATATTCCAGACGCTCGAAAATACATGTGACAATTGAGTCTAACTTACAGGTCGTTGAACTCGCTTCATTTTCCTGTCGCTACACAGAAATACACGTATCCTACCGGATGCGCTGTCACGCGGGCTTCCAGTTAAGTTAGCAGCGAATAAATGAAGGTAATACCCAAGCATGACAGTCGACACTGAGTGTGTAATACTTACATTTTTGACTACTGAAGTTTAAGTTTCTATTTTGTGTTAGTAGTATATACATGCCGAAGCGGGGACAATGTATTTTAAATGGGGAGTGTGCAGTTGTGGCTGCGGCTGAGAGACTCCTACCAAGGATCGAATAGGACCAGGTCGGTATGCTTCGGCTCGACTCGGGATTGCTGGCCTAACTCGAAGGAGCTCAGCGGTTACTTCCCATAACCCTTCAAGCATATGTGTATGGTTCTAGTAGCCACATTACTGTTATAGTCATAGGGTATGCCAAATCGAATATCTGTATTTATTATCCTATTTTAGAAATTATTATTTCCATCTGGCAGAGCACCTACGCATAAGATGTAAATGGTGTAAATTTTATGCTAACTATAATTATAGGATTTATAAAGTCAATGTTTTCCTTAAAAAGCTTAATGTAATTGACAGGTAAATTTTTTTAAGGAATTAAAATTAGGAGATGTTTAAAATTCGTATTTGCATCGACTTTTGCGAAACCATGCAGGACTATTTATCTTCTCTCCCCCCCCCCCTCTTTATTTCGGCTTCTCAGCTCACGCCAGTATACCATCAAATCTATATATTTTACTTTAAGAATTTTAATTCATCGAGTGGCCTCGTTAAATTCATGACGAACATCGTTTGGGTTTTTTTTTTATAAGTAATGATTGTCTACTTAACTTAAAACCGACCACCTCTCTACCTCGAGTCGCTATGTAAGCATAGTATGGTTTCAAATGGCCCATATGACAAGACATATATGCTAAACATTAAAAACATTAAAGGACAGCACAAGGAAATTTTTTTTAATTTCCGTAATAGTCTCAATCGAAAACTTTTTTTAAATCTGCACTTGTTGGCACCTAATAAATTATTTCGATGCATGTAAACCATAGGCAGCAAAATTCCACACTACCAACCATTGCTCCATAAAAGTAACACCGTGGGTTATTATTTTTAATCCAGGGGGGGGAGATAATGAGTCATGTGCAAATACTTTGGGATTGGCACTTCCATGTATATACGCACTGAGAAAGTGCACGAACGATATAGTTTATTTTTCTTACCACATACGTCCATGCTAACTTTCCATATGTTTGTTTAGGTACACGCGAGATACGTGGTACTTTACTTTTCCCCCATATACAAGCAAAGATTAAAAGTATATATGTCAATATTTTAGAGTTTGTCGTGATTTATGAAGGGGAAAATATACAATTTATTTTAAAGACACTATAGCGTAACCAAGTGTTGCCATTGTGACTGATGTCCTTTCCAAAACTTATTATTTCAACTGTGAGTGTCTCTCTCTCTCTCTCTCTCTCTCTCTCTCTATCTCTCTCTCTGGGCACAAGCAGCAGACAAGATACAGTTCCAAGCACTGTAGGGTCGTCCAGCTTTGTTGGTTGGCTTAAACATGTTATGATCCGTGTTAACTGTCTGCGCACGAATCACGAAGGTTCATGGTCGGAGTTACGTACACCTGCGTGGCGGGTCAAAAGCGGAAACGGCGCCGGCAGCCAATGGAGGTACAACAGCCGAGGTGAGTGCACAGTTCTCGAAGTCTGCCAGTGCGCTCCGAGTACGTCTTTCCATAACATGTAAGTAAGTAACTTCTCTAAAGGAGGTAACACCGATCAGAAATNGTAAGTAACTTCTCTAAAGGAGGTAACACCGATCAGAAATGTACATGTTACCATACTTAATGAATAATAAAAATGGAGAACTGCTAAAACGCAGTGAATTAACATAACTTAATATAAGTACTACAGTGCCCGTGAGGGTCTTTCTAAGTGCCCGTAGAGGTCTTTCTATACATATAACAATCTTCTACTGAGGTGATTATGTACATATGTTTGAGAGGATTTCTAAACCACGCGAGATACCCGAGGGCTCAAAACCTCCTCAATTGAGGTGACACGTGGTGATGAAGATGAGAATTTAGTATGGTAATAACAACAAGGTGTACATGTGTTTACATAGTTGGTCATGAAATGAGGGAAATTAGATGTAACAATTTGCATGATGACAACAATGAGATTAATTAAACAGGAACCATACCATGTGAGAAATTAATGTAAACACTGAGGTTATGACAATGCGGTCCGTGAGCCAGGTGTGATCTGCCAGGTGTCGCGGCAGGTGATCTTCCCCCTGAGACACACTCGTCCCCGGGGGTTGGAAGGGGTATCGCTCCCGGNTATCCCCTGTCACCGCGCGCACTCGATACTCGCCCGCTTGCCGGGCGAGCTATCGGGCCATGTGGGCAGTAGGAACGAGTGTTGCAAACCAAGGCTGAATCACTCTATATGTTGTCTTACTCTAATTTTTAATAGCTTGAACCAGAATGAGTAAAGTAAGCGGTAAAGTGAGCACTTTTTGGAGCCCTCTCAATTGGAATAATAATCAATGAATAGAGACCTGAAAAATTCACGGATTCATATCGGGACAAGTTAGAATTCACAAACTTGTACGTTCATGTTACTTTTGCAATTGGTCGACGCGTTTTTCTGCACCTCCTGGAAATGATTGAGTCAATAACAAAAATGCAATAAACTGTAGGCCCAATCACCGCCTTATACTGTCACGACAAGCAACCAATGAACAGTTGATATCTGCATGAGTTAATATACGACTGTGAAACCTAGCCTACAGGTCATTGAACTGGCGATTTTTTCAGGTCTCTATCAATAAATATACCTTATTGTACCCTTAGACATTAACTTTCGAGTGCGGTGAAACATATACAGGGTTTTAATTACTTCCATAGCAATATTTATGTTAAATGTTGTGTAGGAAAAAAGGAACTAGGGTCTGACTTTTCCATGAACAGCATATACCCAAATGCCAGAATGTATCCAAATTAAGGTTCAGTATAATGACTATTTTTTTAGTAACTCATTTACTCGTAACTTCTATTTATTTACAGGTATCCGAAAGAAATACACCATTAACTCCCCAGCAACAGTTTTAAACCTCAAAGGCCTCCACAGTAAAAAAAATTTGAAGTGCTGTGAGGAAACATGACGACGGCGATGGGAAATAACATTATCAATCTTCGTGAATGTTCTGTTTCCTCAGAACTTTAAGCGATGGCTATAGGTAGGGCCAGTGGCTTTTCACGTAAAAATCTGAGCACACAGTAAACTTCAATACTATATACACACCTCAGCTGTTGTTATACCTCCATTGGCTGCTGGTGCCGTGTCTGTCTTTGACCAAGCCACTCATGACTAAGTAACTCCGACACTGAACCTTCGTGATTCGTGCGCAAACAGTTAACGTGGGCCAGAACACTTTTTTAGCCAATCAAAGAAGCTGGACGACCCTACAGTGCTTTGGAATGTATCTCGTCTCGAAATCTCTTGCGAAATATCACTGCCCATGACTGTAGGATTTTAATACAGCAGTCAGTTCAGAAAAGATACGGAATGACGCTATTGTTTAGAGTACTGTTTTACAGAAGAATAAATATTGTTAACACATGGCTACTTGCGGCGATTTGATAATGAAACATTTCAAAGACCACGTTTACGTTTCACTAACCAGATTTATAAATTGGCAAGAAAATATCGACTTTCACTTCTGTCTTAAAAAAAAAAAATATTTAAATCGAAATTTGCGTATTTTTCTGGACATTAGGATGGACACAACTGTCCCATATCACAGATAGTGCTTGGGGTACGTTGCAGATGTTTGGTATTTATCACGTGACTGTAAAATGGATGGATATTTNCGACACTGAACCTTCGTGATTCGTGCGCAAACAGTTAACGTGGGCCAGAACACTTTTTTAGCCAATCAAAGAAGCTAGACGACCCTGCAGTGCTTTGGAATGTATCTCGTCTCGAAATCTCTTGCGAAATATCACTGCCCATGACTGTAGGATTTTAATACAGCAGTCAGTTCAGAAAAGATACGGAATGACGCTATTGTTTAGAGTACTGTTTTACAGAAGAATACATATTGTTAACACATGGCTACTTGCGGCGATTTGATAATGAAACATTTCAAAGACCACGTTTACGTTTCACTAACCATATTTATAAATTGGCAAGAAAATATCGACTTTCACTTCTGTCTTAAAAAAAAAAAATATTTAAATCGAAATTTGCGTATTTTTCTGGACATTAGGATGGACACAACTGTCCTATATCACAGATAGTGCTTGGGGTACGTTGCAGATGTTTGGTATTTATCACGTGACTGTAAAATGGATGGATATTTTGCAGTGGCACCTGAACACTAAAAGCATTTAAGAAATGTTTCTGTTCCATAAACCAGTTACAAGTTTTCAGTTCAACTCCAAAGATCGTTTTTGAAGGCCTGAAAATGTCTCAAATGTATGTTTTCAGAGCCAGTTTTATCTTCTACATTTTTTATACAAACACTCCAGAGTTCTCTTTAGACACACACACCAAACACTCTAAACCTGAAACAGTGAGAAATGATGAAATCAGTGAAAACAAATGAAAATAAATGGCTCAGCTGATACTCAGTGTCATTTAAGTCATTAATATGATGCCTGAATTTCACTGATTTACTGGTGATTTCAACTGAATGTTGATAATTCCGCTATCACAAAAAGTCACGTTATCCACAGCTTATTTGTTTGGATTCGTCAGTCGGCAGTAGCTTATCAACTGACTTCCAGGGAATGTTATTTCACAGATAATATCACTGATTCGGGCTTAGGGTATACTTTTATCTTCATTATCGTGCGAGTTGCTGACGGACAGACTGTGCGCCAGTTGAAAGCCCTACGCGTAGAAGCGACGAGGCAAGTGGAATGTGAGCAAGAGTCGGCCTTACAGCTCACACTTTTCGAGGACTCGAAATCTCAAGATAGCTGCAGGCGGAGTGAGTTAGTGAGTGAAGAGATTTGAGCAGCTCGTAACAACCAGGTATTGAGAGCCGATGAGGGTGAAGCGAGGTGAGTACGGAGCAGAGCCGGAATGCAATGCAGAACCCCGAGAAAACCCGCCGACCAGCAGCATCGTCCGGCACGATTGCCACATGCGAAAATCCGGGAGCGACCCCGCCGGGTATACAAACCCGGTTCGCTTAGGTAAGAAGCGGGTAGTCTTAATTAATACCACAGGGGCAGCGGTGACTATTCTGTTATACTGCTCGCCTCTCAGCACTGCTAATAGGGTTCAATTCCCGGCCGGGCCACTCCCGGGTCTTCGCAAGTGGGAACCGCCTATGGTCGGCGGGTTTTCTCGGGAACTCCTGTTTTCCCCCGCCCTTGCATTCCCTGGCTGCTCTATTCTCACCTCATTTCACCCTCGTAGGCTCTCAAGACCTTGTAGTTAGGAGCCGCAAAATTTCTCAACTCAACTCAATTAACTATTAAGACGCCGCTTTCTAGGCGAACGGAGCCCTTGACACTTCCAACAATCGGTGAATTGACGTAGCGAAGTAATCTATTGCAGCAAGTTGCGTCTAGCTAAACGTTTCACTGGCTGATTTTTTTTTTTTTTTGCTTTTGAAATTTACTTTTTCCACGTGTCCACGTATCTCATTAGGTGCAACGATGGATGTGTATTAAATNTTTTTTTGCTTTTGAAATTTACTTTTTCCACGTGTCCACGTATCTCATTAGGTGCAACGATGGATGTGTATTAAATGCCTACTACGTTCAATAGCTTGTGCATATTTACATATACCAATAACACTAGCGATCCGAATAAACAGTTTTCATCAGCTTGCCATGATCATTCACGTATTTTAGAAAGCAGCTATGTTTTTTTTTTCAGCCCTGTGATATTTTTCTGAGGGGTTGGTTCATCATGTTATGCCCCTTGTTAACGGATTTCAGAATAACATTTATTGTGGCCGAGTTATAATTCAGTGCAGTGTGCCCTCGATTCCTTCCCGTGTCAGGAGCCCTTCATCCCTTCGTGAGAAATTTTCGTTTGTGAACTAGGACGCTTGTTTTCGTTTCGACCTCGAGTTTGATTGTGTTAAATTTTACTCTACGCGAATTTCCTTTGTCTTTGCGACATCAGCGAGTTTTTTCCTTCGCCTCCAAACGCACGCGAATAGAGATTTGTAAACAACTGCACATCGTAAAACTATCTAGGGCTCAAGAAGTGCAAGTAACTCCTGTCCTTATATAAAGGGAACATTCAAGGTCGCGTCCGTGACCGTACCGTGAGTTAGAGCACGCGGCGATGTGACGTCACATCCAAGATCCACTTATTCGACGCCACGAAGCCGTACAANTTTTTTTGCTTTTGAAATTTACTTTTTCCACGTGTCCACGTATCTCATTAGGTGCAACGATGGATGTGTATTAAATTACTACTACGTTCAATAGCTTGTGCGTATTTACATATACCAATAACACTAGCGATCCGAATAAACCGTTTTCATCAGCTTGCCATGATCATTCACGTATTTTAGAAAGCAGCTATGTTTTTTTTTTTCAGCCCTGTGATATTTTTCTGAGGGGTTGGTTCATCATGTTATGCCCCTTGTTAACGGATTTCAGAATTAAATTTATTGTGGCCGAGTTATAATTCAGTGCAGTGTGCCCTCGATCCCTTCCCGTGTCAGGAGCCCTTCATCCCTTCGTGAGAAATTTTCGTTTGTGAACTCGGACGCTTGTTTTCGTTTCGACCTCGAGTTTTATTGTGTTAAATTTTACTCTACGCGAATTTCCTTTGTCTTTGCGACATCAGCGAGTTTTTTCCTTCGCCTCCAAACGCACGCGAATAGAGATTTGTAAACAACTGCACATCGTAAAACGATCTAGGGCTCAAGAAGTGCAAGTAACTCCTGTCCTTATATAAAGGGAACATTCAAGGACGCATCCGTGACCTTACCGTGAGTTAGAGCACGCGGCGATGTGACGTCACATCCAAGATCCACTTATTCGACGCCACGAAGCCGTACAACGGCCCTCGACTAATGAATTTTAACACGGCGGCCTCTATGAATGTATGAAATTTTAAAAGCCAGGGAATGTGAATAAATGATTGTTAGTGAAGCACACTGGTCCCTTGCTGAAAGTGTTAAATGGCAACAGACAATTAATGATGTGTAGGGGCAATGATATTTCGCGAGAAGATTTCGGAACAAGATACAGTCCAAATCACTGTAGGGACGTCCAGCTTCTTTGATTGGCTAACAAATTTTCTGACCCGTGTTAACCGTTTGCGCACGAATCACGAAGGTTCAGTGTAGGAGTTACTTAGTCCTGAGTGGCTTGGTAAAAGACGGACACGGCACCAGCAGCCAATGGAGGTATAACAACAGCTGAGGTGTGTATATAGTATTGGAGTCTACTGTGTGCTCCGATTTTTACGCGAAATGTCACTGGCCCTAATGATGTGCTGTGCTCGGATATGTGCGGGATGAAGGGAGTTTGTAATGTCAACAAACGGAAATGCGGTATTTGCAGTCCTCTGACTACACAGAAAGCGAAACGTGGATTCCGCGAAGACATTTAATTGAATTGAAACCTTTATGCCCACGTGCTGTTATTTTGCTTGGATGCTCTGCCACACCTTGGACAACCTGGATCCAATCACAAGCCGCGAGAAATAACGATACCCATCCATGTGCAACCCTCGTACAGAAAATTTTGTAAAGCGAATGGATAGCCGATTGTGGATTGTACACGTCGAGCGTGGTAAAGTTCAGCATGGTGCGAAAATAATTCGCGAAGAATACGGATGTCTGCTTTCAAGCAAGGTGTGTCGACAACGTACAGACACGTGAATTTCGAAAATTGTCGAGAGACCTGCAAAATTTGGCGTAGTTATTTAAGGACATACTGGACTCCAAGTTACTGTGCTTTTAACCAATTGCGGCCATTGGACAAAAATATGTCTCGGAGAAATCTTGAGCCAATAATATACACTGAAGAGACAAAAAAACTGGTATAAGCGTGCGTATGCAAATAACAGAGGTATGGAACCAATCAGAGTAACNTAGTATAGGCGTGCGTATGCAAATAACAGAGGTATGGAACCAATCAGAGTAACGCGATGCGGTCGGCAGCTAGATCAGTTACTGCTTCTACAATGGACAGGTTATCAAGATTTAAGTGAGTTTGAACGTGGTGTTATAGTCAGCGCACGAGAGATGGGGCATAGCATCTCCGAGGTAGCGATAACATTTAAATGTTCGCGTACGACCATTTCACGAGTGTACCGTGAATATCGGGAATCCGGTAAAACATCACATCTTCAACATCGCTGCGGCCGGAAAAAGATAGTGAAAGAACGGGACATACGACGACTGACGAGAGTCATTAAACGTGACAGACGTGCAACCCTTTCTCAAATTGGCGTAGATTTCAATTCCTCCTGCATACCTTCAGACATTAGTCGAGTCCATACCATGTCGTCTTGCGGCACTTCTGCGTGCTCGCGGGGCCCCTACACGACATTAGGCAGGTGTACGAGTTTTTTTGGCTCTTCAGTGTATGTTCAGCAGTGGAGCGACCAATCTCTTTTGAGGATATCAAACAGATACGATACGTTGATTACAGAGCAGTGACCAATGAAACCGCGAACTGTGGTCACCTGTTTATAAGGCAGTGGAGACTATAATGTCGCCGAAAGATAAGGCGAATTCGTAGGTCTGCACAAATTGTTTGGTGACATGTTAGACTTGAGTGAGGAGTGGAGATATTTCGGTGGCTCTTAACATAGAAGTCTTGAGAGCCGATGAGTGTGAAGCGATGTGAGTACGGAGCAGCGCCGGAATGTTAAATCAGGGGAAACGGGAGATCACAGAGAAAGCACGCCGACCAGCGGCATCGTCCGGCACGATTCGCACGTGCAAAAATCTGGGAACGACACCGCCAGGAATCGAACCCGGTTCGACTGGGTGGGAGGTGACTAGTGTAACCACTACACCACCGTGGCCCCGTTAGACTTAAGGAAAGTATACACAAGCATTCCTTTTACGTTCGGACCTTACTGTCACAGAGTACTTAAGAATACAGAGGGCAAATAGCCGCTTATCTCGCATGTTGTTCCGTGAACTCCGGTCTCACACGCCATAAAACTGGCGTAGCTTTCCATCGAAATGTTGGAACGCCGTTAGCCAATCAGCGCCTGTTATCCTACTCGCCTTTCAGCAGCCCAGTCAATAGTGTAACATTCGCAGCACACAGTTCACTCTCAACAAAACTATTTTTCCTTCATTTTATGGAAAGGTTTTGGTAAAAACTATACCCAGTAGTGTCTGTAAAGTCTCCGTAAAATTACAAACAAGTCGCTATTAAGAAACGTACTCTCCGCATATTTCACAGAACATTTCGAGAATTGCCGGATCATCTCCGTAAATTGGCTAGTTAACTTCCCGTACTTCCAGGTTTCAAATGTGATAACGAAAAAAAAAACATTTAAATTTTCAATCACGTGGGTGTTTTTACTGTGTACAAAATCCCAAATTTTTAATAAAGTTAAAATATTCAATAGATGAGCGAGATTTGAACCCGAGTCGAAACATAAGTCTGCGACTCTAGCCACTCGCCTGTACCCATCTTATAAGAACTTGGGTTATAACGTTGGTGTTTCTAGAGTAGTCATATAAGCTATTTTTCTTCTGTTTCTATTGATGTTTGTGTATTTAAAGGAAATGCTGCTAAATGTTGCGTACTCCTGATGCGCTACTTTTTTACGTTTGAAGGAGTGGTAGGAGCGCCTGTTGTTCGCGGAAAGATTTCAGGACAAGTTGTGTTCCAACGCACTTTAGTTCAGAACCACTTTCTTAATGGGTAGGGGCAGTCATATTTCGCAAAAATATTTCGAGACAAGATACGGTCCAAAGCACTGTATAGTCGTCCAGCTTCTTTGATTGGCTAAAAAAATTTCTGGCCCGTGTTAATCGTTTGCACACGAATCACGAAGGTTCAGTGCCGGGGTTACTTAGTCCTGAGTGGCTTGGTCAAAGACGGACACGGCACCAGCAGCCAATGGAGGTATAACAACAGCTGAGGTGTGTACATAGTATCGAAGTCTACTGTGTGCGCCGATTTTTATGCGAAAAGTCACTAGCCTTAGTAATGGGTAGAGACCTGAAAATTTGCAAGTTCAATGACCTGCAAGTTAAACACCATTTTCGTATGGAAAATCATGCAGATATCACTGTTCATTGGTTGCTTGTTGTATTAGCGGAAGACGGTGATCCGATCTGCATTTTACTGTGTATTTATTATTGGCTCAGAGTTGTTCAGGAGGTGTAATTTAACGGTTGGACCGATAGCATTAGCAATACAAACGTACGGGGTTTTGAATTCTAGCTTGTCCCGAAATGAAAACGCGAATTTTCCAGGTCTCTAGTAATGGGATAATTTGAATTTTTGTGCGTCTTATCTGTCTGCCCGCGAATCACGGGCGGTCGGTAGGCGGTCGGAGAAACCTAATTCCGATTGGCTCACTCTTGTAACAGGTTGTCTTCACGCGAAGACAAGCCGCCAATAGTCAAACGAAGGCTGCAATTGCGTGCACATAGGATGTTGAAGTCTAGCCTCCTCGTAAATCTTTTCGCGAAAAAAAAAAAAAAACATGTGGCTGTACATTTTAATAAAGTGAGGTGGTCAATGGGAATGGTTAATATTACGCTTGGCGGAAGGATACCGTATCACAAGAAAAGAAGATCCTAAGCCGGGATTTCGAAATGGTTAATCTTACGCTTGGCGGAAGGATACTGTATCACAAGGAAATAAGATCCTATGCCAGGATTTCAAAAAAGCGATCACCGTACTGTGAGATACATAGAGTAGGATACTGAAGTCTAGCTAGGTTTGCCAACTGTCGCGTGTTGTACGGGATTTCCCGTTTCTAGGGGTAGAGAAATTTCACGAAAGATTACAAGACAAGTTTATATTTCAAAACACTGTAAAGTCGTTTACCTATCTTGATTGGCTGATCTACTTTTTGACACGTGTTAACTGTCTGCACACGAACGACGTAGGAGCCGTGCCGATATTGCCGAGTTCTGAGCGGCCCGGCCAAATATGAACACGCCTTCTCGAGCAGACAGCAACCTATGGCATTAGACAAACTGCTGTTGAGTGCTTATAGTTTTGAAGTCTACCGTGTACTCGTGTTTTTTTCGTGAAAAATCACTAGCTCTACACGTATCCTGAGGCTGATACATTTATCCCGTATGGACATAGGACGGGGCGTCATATATCTCGTATACTCTATTCGCGGTTTCTTAATACTTGTTTAATCAAATCTTTGAAAAATTACCCCATGTAATGTGTGCTCGGCTGCTTCCTAAATATGACATGGATCGCTAAAGTTTTATATTTGTGTTGACATAAAAGTACCTAATTTTTAACTAAATTAAACTTTTACTTATTTTTTTTTTATTTTATAAATGTTAATATTTTATTTATAACTGATATGAATAAGACCAGAGTGAAAATATGTGCGTTGGTAACGCATAGTAAGAAATAGTTACTATGCAAAATTGTATTACACTGAGTGCGCACGAATGCAGTGCGTTAGCTCTCTAGTGTAATATTCTAAGATTTGTTTGGAGACGAATATTCTAGAAATAGAACTTAAGCAGGGTTTCATATAAGTTGGATGCAACCGTAAATGAATTTTAACTGAAAATCCTTAAAAAAGTAAACTGAATATTAATTAATACAGTGTCAGTAATTAAACGCTTNAATCACTAGCTCTACACGTATCCTGAGGCTGATACATTTATCCCGTATGGACATAGGACGGGGCGTCATATATCTCTTATACTCTATTCGCGGTTTCTTAATACTTGTTTAATCAAATCTTTGAAAAATTACCCCATGTAATGTGTGCTCGGCTGCTTCCTAAATATGACATGGATCGCTAAAGTTTTATATTTGTGTTGACATAAAAGTACCTAATTTTTAACTAAATTAAACTTTTACTTATTTTTTTTTTATTTTATAAATGTTAATATTTTATTTATAACTGATATGAATAAGACCAGAGTGAAAATATGTGCGTTGGTAACGCATAGTAAGAAATAGTTATTATGCAAAATTGTATTACACTGAGTGCGCACGAATGCAGTGCGTTAGCTCTCTAGTGTAATATTCTAAGATTTGTTTGGAGACGAATATTCTAGAAATAGAACTTAAGCAGGGTTTCATATAAGTTGGATGCAACCGCAAATGAATTTTAACTGAAAATCCTTAAAAAAGTAAACTGAATATTAATTAATACAGTGTCAGTAATTAAACGCTTNCAAATGAATTTTAACTGAAAATCCTTAAAAAAGTAAACTGAATATTAATTAATACAGTGTCAGTAATTAAACGCTTCCGTGATTACAGGCACGTTTACACTGCTACCCTAACGATATAATATTTTGTACGAATAATAAATTATGGACAACTACTTTTTGAACTTACGAAACTGGCTGAATGCGGACTCTCTACATGCAGCTAATATTTTGCTGTTATTAATGTTCAGAGAAGATGTTGGTTGACTGGTATATTGGTAGGGGCTGGAGAAATCTCGCTTTTTTAACGTCCCGTATGCTACGTGCGTGTTCCAATCGCAATCATGACGGAAAAGTACGTGTGTTCAAAGTCTAACTTGTCCGGAAACAAATTCACAAAATTTTCCAGTCACCGTGTACAGGTAAGGCCAGTGACTTTTCGCGTAACAATCGGAGCACACAGTAGACTGCAATACTATATACACACCTCAGCTGTTTTTATACCTCCATTGGCTGCTGGTGCCATGTCCGTCTTTGACCAAGTCACTCAGGACTAAGTAACTCCGACACTGAACCTTCGTGATTCGTGCGCAAACTGTTAACGCAGGCCAGAACATTGTTTAGCTAATCAAAGAATCTGGACGACCCTACAGTACTTTGGAGTGTATCTTGTCTCGAAATATTTTCGCGAAATATCGCTTCCCCTATGTATAGGCATTCTACTGATTTTTTGCACATTAAAGACAATATTTAAAACATTTTTTAAATGATAATTTTCCTTGGTCGTTTAATTCGATACATATGTCATGCGTTGGATTGTGGAAATATTTCTTATGCAAATCTGATAATTTTGGCAACCCTAAGTGTAGACTACCTGTTAATCTTTTCGTGAGAATTAAGTGTCCCTAACCACACAGAAAGTAATAATTGAGATGTGAAATACTCGCTTTTTCCGCTAAATTCACCCGAACATGCTCTCAGAATGGCGTCACAAGCCAGCAACATGTCTGAACTCCCTTCACCAATCACCGCCTGGTTACTTGCTTGCAAGCCAGCGGCCCAGCCAATAGGTGCAATTGTACAGCGCGCGGTAGTNTGCAAGCCAGCGGCCCAGCCAATAGGTGCAATTGTACAGCGCGCGGTAGTCGATCAGACATGGGGCCTGTTCCCATACCCTCGCACGACCAATCAGAGAATGAGCCCTCCCATATCGAACGAAACTCCACGCAATTTCTTCTCTGTGTATTTAATTACTTTGTACCTCATGCAATTTCATGAGATAAAAATTTACATTCCACCCAAAGATTATAAATAAAGTAGCACTACAGTAACATTATCTATAAATATACAGAATGATTCTAAAATCATGGGACAAACATTAAGGGGTGGTAGAGCTCACTATAACAAACCGTTATTGTATAGGAATATATGGGCGGGAGTGACGCGTTGAGGCACAAACACAAAAATAACACATGTCAATGTTTGTCCCATGATTTTAGAATCATCCTGTATACAAAATCTTCCATAACATACAGACTGAAAAATTTCGCGAATTCATTTTAGGACAAGCTAGACTTCTAACTCGTTGTTATTCCTCTTACGCTTGCGATTGGATTACAATTTATCAGACACGCCCAGGTCAAATATCAACCAATAACAGATCTGTGAGGAAACAAGCACCGAATCCTACGCCACCTGGTCTGAAGTAAAACTGGGACAGCTGCCAATCAACAGAGAGCTGAGGCTCGGAAATACATGCGAGCTTGGAGTCTATCCTACATCTCATTTTAAACGTGACATTTTCCTGTATCTACCTATATGGGGGGAGGATCATACGGTCACTCTGGTGGGAGGAGCGTAGGTTGGACGCTTGAGGCGGTGTGGCAGTACTATGCTATAGTAACCGAGCCCAACCTACTTACCGGTTTCCGGAAAGGAAGGGTGATGCGTCTCTTATAGCCTCTCAACATCCATGGCAACCCAAGGCTTCTCGTGTCACCCCCGTTTAAACGGATTGGGCTCTGCCGCCCGGTCCTTATGGGAATCATCTTCCTAGCGGCTGTATAGGGGTATCTGCCGTGATGGCTTGGGCCGATAGTTAGTACTAAGGCCCGACCACTTGGCGAGGTGTTGGACCTCTTGGCACTCAGGCCACTGGGGCCCAAAACAGGAATTTCCCTGTGAAGAAATTCTAGGATGGTAAAGGACGCGTGTCTGATGTCAGCGGGGCCGGTCTTATGGGCGGCGTGGCGATTACGGCTTTCAGTGACGAAAACTAGGGTATAAAACCGGACAAGGATGACGGTAGCCACCTGTTTCAGAGATTCTCCGCGTCTCCCCGCCCGTGGGCGGGACCCTGGCGGTCAGGAATTGGAAAACCGATACGTGCCATGGAAAATAAGAGGTAGCACGGGATGATCTGTTTGGCCCATCCGGAGGTACTCTCTGGTGTACGGATCAGGTGAGGTTGGACTCTTGCTGGCAGTGGTTGACTCCATGCTGGAGGAGGCTCGGAGAGATTCACCCTCTTGTTGAAGAGCCGGGCGGTGAGCAGGGTAATGCTCCTTGGGCGTCCCCGAGATGACGTCAGGGGTGTGGGTAGTGCTCCGGCCAGACCACACGCTTGGTAAACTGAGTGCTAGGATCTCAGGCCTTGTGGTAGGATATGCTCGGTGCGATCTGGTAAATCAGATCGGGGCTACGCTCGGTGCGGCCTACTGAAAGGTTGGAGCTACGGGTTTGATCAATTTCGGTAAGCGCTGGTCATGTCTGCGATGATAGGGCGTGATCCCTTTCCCCCGCCTACTGGGCGGCCGGGGTGCAGAATGGCCTCACGGCCAAGAGCGCCCCGTTAGCAAATAAGAGCACAGCTTCGACGGTGTTTCACATTTAACCATGTATCTACCTATATATATATATATTAACCCCCTAACTTACACATTATATTTCGTATGTAACCCATAAAAATAGGGAATTCAATTGGTCTACGGCATCAGCAGCAACCAATAATGAAATTCTTGTCTGCCAGTGGCAACCAATAGAATAGACCTGCACACTATGACGCTGTCTGTGTTGGTGCCAGCTTCTGACTTTGTACAGCACTCACCACGATTTCACGTGTTTTTACAACACATTATACGTGGACGAGTATACTCGGGCTAATATGTTAAGGTTTTAACATCAATAAACGAATGAATATGCCATTACGTAAACATCGCGCACTAATAACCACTGTTAATAATTCACGTGTGTGATTGTTAGGGGCACCTGTTTTTTCGCGAAAAGATTTCAGGTCAAGTTGTGTCGCATCGCACTTAAGTTGAGAACACCTGTCGTAATTCGATCGTTTGAATTGTTACATGTCTTATCTGTCTGCCTGCGAATCACGGAAGGGTCAGCATCTAAGAAACATAATTCTGGCTCGCTCGTGTAACCAACAGTTTTCACGCAAAGGCAAGCGACCAGTAGCCAGATGAAGACTGAAAGTTTGCACATAGGATGTTGAAGTACAGCCCCCGCGTAAATCTATTCGCGAAAAAATAGGTTGGTCTAGTGATTGTACGAGTGTTGTAGGGCTCTGTTATCTTGATCCGGCAAGAGTAACTCGGACGGGAGAGCCACGCCATGGCAGGGTTGGAGTCCCCGCGAGGGTAGAACGACGGGAAGACTAGGGGAAGTGTGGAGGAGGGGGGCAGAAGGGGGCGGCGCCGAGAATCGATGTGGCGACTGCGTGCGCAGCCGCGAGGGCGTATCCATGGCAACGGGCGGCGTGCTGCAAAATCCGCCGCCTCTCTTGACGCGACCCCAGCATCCCTGCTCCTTCCTGGACCATCTGCCGAATTACGCAGCAGAACATCTGAACGATACAGGAAGCGGAAACTACCAGGCGTGTGGAGGCCGCGGTGGTGTAGTGGTGAGACTACTCGCATCCCACATCGGCTAACCGCGTTCGATATCCTGCGGGGGTCGCCCACGGATTTTCGCACGAGCGAATCGTGCCGGACGATGCCGCTGGTCGGCGGGTTTTCTCTGGGATCTCTCGTTC
>NQII01001908.1:201994-270312 GCA_002778355.1 Clitarchus hookeri | reverse complement strand
CCCCCAAATTCAGACGCTGATCCATGCTCCCTTCACTTCACCTTCATAGGCTCTCAAAATCTCGATGTGAAGAGCAGCCCTAAAACCCCTCACTTTCTACTCCGCTCAGTCATGGTGGTATTTGAGGTATAAGAGCACTGACAATACATCGTGTTTATTCAAGCAAATCAAAAATTACACTTGTTTCATTAAGAAATTTTCTTTTAATGCCTGTGCCGTTGTTTCTGATGTACATTGCACATGCCAGGAAACGGTATCCAATAAGGGAATCCCCGCGTGGTTGAAGATATTCGTTGATGAGCATAACTATTGTAGTCGCATAAACATATTCTGCCAGTAACATCAAAATCAAACACGTGTCCGTTGGTACCGACCTATAACGGTGCCGCATAATCGACAAGTACACATAAACGCTTTCGAGGCTGGATTGTTTTGTCCGCTGTCGATCTTAATTGCCTGCCAGGTAGTCGCAGACGTTCAGCATTGCAGTAAGCTGATTACGATGGACCCGATCCAGTACCACAATGTTTTCCTTGCAAGACAAGCGGCCAGTAACCAACAGGAAACTGCAAGTGAGTGGGTGAAGAGATTTTGGCGGTTTTTTAACATCGAGGTCTTGAGAGCCGATGAGGGGGAAGCGAGGTGGGAATGGAGCAGTGCTGGAATGAAAGGGCGGGGGAAACGGGAAATCCCCGAGGAAACCCGCTGATCAGTGGCAGCGTCCTGCACGATTCCAACTTGCGAAAATCCGGGGGGCGACCCCGTTGGGAAAGTTTCGCAGACAATTAATACAAGCTAGAAGTAAGATGCCTATTTTTACGACTGCATGACCATCAGTTTTGTTGGTCTCTGTATTCCCATGTACAACCATCCTATAGGTTCGCACAACACCGGACACGATTACTGTACTGTATAGCGTTCATTACTGGCCGGCTTTCTGCCAATACGATGCCGAGTAGAAAGTGTTCTTTACTACGTAGAATAGCATACAATCCATCCTGCTGGTTCGAGAAATTTACTTTGAGTGTTGTTGACGCGCTATTGCGGTACAGAGAAGCTGATGAAAACTGCTGGCGAATTAATATTTCTTCGCTGGTGTCTTCGAAGAATGCTGATGACGTAAAGTTACGGCAAACTTCACACACCTCAGTTAAATTCACGTTGACGTAACATTACGTCGGCAACATTCAACATTTTTAGTTAAGTCTCAAGGTCACCGACCAAGACAAATGTCCTATCTCTACTATACGAATTTACAAGCAACTGACTAAACTAGCATGAAGTCGGGGATTAAGTAAGCGCATAAACTCTAGAAACGACCCTTACGTTGTGATAATAAGTAAAAAAACAGTTAAACCATTAAATTTATCTACCAAAATTTTTGTACCTAACATCAGAAAAACGAGTGGCTCGACTGTTCTTGAAGTCGAATGAAATTGCTAGCACAAAGAGACCCGAGGTACTGTGCATACAAGTAATGTTCCTTAAATTCTGTATAAAATATATATATATATATATATATAAAATGTGATATTTTAAATGTCAACCCAATTTTGTTTATTAGTGACCATAAAACTGTCATAAATTACAAAAAAAAATATGTTCCATTTTTAGTTACGCTATGTACTGTTCGCGGTAAACTGAGCACTTTAAAAAGCCCTGTATAAGATATACTTGTTTATAAATTATGTATTATTCATATAAAATCAGCATTGCCCTGGGCCTGCTCGCTTTATTTGTGAGTCAGTCAAGTTAAAATGTGAAATAATTAGAAAAGTAAATATTTTAAGATTCATTTAAAAAAAAAAACAGAAAGCAAAACAAATCACTTTATTTTATACAAATTTTTACCTAACACTTCTAATTCAACGTTAGTATATGAAACAACTTTCCCTTCGTCCTTACCAACTTTATTGAGCCCATGCCTGCCAACGCACCCGTTGAAATATATGCAGGTAGCGACAGTGGTATTTTTCAAACGTTGGTTTCAAAAGTGCACAATAAAGCGATACTTATATCCACGCTTGAAGGAACGACATTTCTATTGGCCTTTGCTTTCCCACTTACCGCTTGCTATTGATTCGCAACACATTTGACATGCTTGTCTCACGGAATAAAGTTCGTTACTGTCTGGCTGTCATCCAATGCAGTTCCGAGTTCATAATCACACAACCAAATATTATTTCATACGTAACCGGTTATGCAAATATATTGCTCATTTCAGATGTTATAAAATATTGTTTTTTGTTCACGATAGTTAATGTTTATATGCAATGAAGTTCTTTTAATATTCTGACAATCATTACGAAACAATGCATATGCATCCGTGCGAATTTCGCTTTCTGAGCCGGAGATATTTTCTGTTCAGTAAAAAGGGCCACGGTGGTGTAGTGGTCAGACTTCTCGCCTCCCAAACAGGTGAACTGGGTTCGATTCCCGGCAAGGTCGCTACCGGATTTTCGCATGTGGGGATCGTGCCGGACGATGTCGTTGGTCGGCTTGCCTTCTCGGGGACCTTCCCGCTTCCCCCGCCCTTGCATTCCGGCGCTGCTCCATACACACCTCACTTCGCCCTGGTCTCAACCCTCCACTCCACTTCTCAGTGTATCCATAGTCCCTCTCGGGAAAGTTAAAAATGTAAAGTTTAAATTTGGGCCCATTTGAATCATTCTTTTCTGTTTTTCATGATTAACAGTAAATGTTTTAGTAATGGTATCACATTTATGATTCTAGTAAAAATAAATCGTCATGTATATTCACACATGGATACATGTGGCTGGTTTTCCTACCAACCTTAAGGTTCACGAGTAAAAGGAGAAAGTGCCATGACCAGAAATGATCCACTAGGCAGGACTTTAAAAAACTCCCGGCTAACGGCAAACTAAGTAGAGATTATATATTTTACTCACAACTGCAGAAGAAAAGAACTTTCCAAAAACAAAATTCGATGAATAAAAAGTTAAACTTCTACAATGTCTTGTTTTCTAATTACCCAGCTCTTCTCACTGTGTGCAAAGCTTCCGGAAATACAGATGAAGAAGATAATTCACTTTTTATAAACTTTTTAAACTTATACATTTTCGTGTGAAGAATTCTTTGTCATATAACACAGAATGGGCTGGCATGAAGGTGTTATTTTCCACTAATTCGTGTAGGGCCATCCTTCCATCATTAATACTTTTGAAGCTCGGTGAGTTTATGTAATGAGATCATTTCTGCGAACAAGCTACACGCAATGCGTCTATGAGCGCTCCTGAGGAGTTGGACAGTGAACTGGGTACAGCAATGTATTTTAAGCCATATTTTCGTACCACTTGTCCCTACAGAAATTAACAGGTACGCCAATGTCCCACTGCGTTAAACGTTGTGACTATCTGCCATTATTACGCTATGCTGACTAATATTACGCTATGCTGACTAATATTACGGAAGGTCTCCTCGTATTTATTTTATGTCCGTCAGAAGTGCAAACGTTTTTGGAAACCATGTTGTATCGAAGGTATTTATCCAAAGCTGCATATGCGTCCTCAAATGTGGCGTGAAATGAGTTCTTGAGTTTGTGATAGAGGTAACACGTTTAAAAAGAGCCAAGAAACCCCTAGAAAACCCCTATATTTCTCTCGCCCATCAAGATACCGGGGCCCTTAGAAGTATATTGTTAAAGTGACGTCAGTTTGCAATGCTTTGCCTGCATGATGACTCGAACCCAGAATAACCTGATGATAAAGTATGCGTGTTACACATCACTATGAAACATACAAGCTCTAGTCATTTTCCACTGTCAGTCTGAAGGTCGTAATCATGAACATGCTTCAGAATCGACCTCCTTTTTTTAAATTGACCCTACGTAATTCGCACACTAGAACATTCATTGGTTGACATTGGCTCAAAATCCACGAGAGCACAGGCGCCCTAAGAATGCAAAGGTGAAACATCAGCTCGTGCCGCGAATGCCAGGTGCCCACGCCAGGAAAATGGAGTAAACGACCAGTAACGTGTCGGAACGGCGTTCGCCAAACAACTATGCTAACCTACTTGCCAATCAGCAGTAGTCCAGCCACTTGGGAAATTCCACAGCACTCTGTAGCCAGTCATATCACTGAAGAGCCAAAAAAAACTTATACACCTGCCTAATATCGTGTAGTGCCCCTCCGAGCACGCAGAAGTGCCGCAAGACGACGAGGCATGGACTCGACTAATGTCTGAAGGTATACAGGAGGCAATTCACACCATGAATCCTGCAGGGCAGTCCACAAATCCAATCTGCGCCAATTTGAGAAAGGGTTGCGCGTCTGCNGTTGCACGTCTGACACGTTTAATGATTCTCGTCAGTCGTCGTTTGTCCCCGTTCTTTCACGATCTTTTTCCGGCCGCAGCGATGTCGAAGATTTGATGTTTTACCGGATTCCTGATATTCGCGGTACACTCGTGAAATGGTCGTACGTGAACACCCAAATTGTATCGCTACCTCGGAGATGCTATGTCCCATCTCTCGTGCGCCGACAAAACACCACGTTCCAAACTCACTTAAATCTTGATAACCTGCCATTGTAGCAGCAGTAACCGATCTAGCTGCCGACCACATCGCGTTACTCTGATTGGTTCCATACCTCTGTTATTTGCATTCGCACGTCTATACCAGTTTTTTTTGGCTCTTCAGTGTATACAAGGCTCGCTTTCATAGCCTTGCGTAGCCAGTCACATAAGGGGTACCATCGTATTAAAGAAACCACAACGCCATATCGCGATTGTATGCCTCCCTATTTTGCGTCAAGAGCGTGTCGAATTAAATAAGGTACATTGAACAATTAGAAAAACTGTCGGAATATTGCATGCCTTGCAATACGAGGCAAGATTTCAGGATAAACACCAAACAGCTGGGACTCAGAAGTTTCACGAACGCATTTTTAGACAGGCTAGCCACCACAGTTCTCCATACGCATAGGAAGTTTTCACTTTTCGCTGACGTGCGCTTGCCAAACTCGTTTTGTCATACGTCGAAATGATTCACTTCACAACCAAATAGTTTTTTCGAGTCGGGATCATTTGCTCAACGTCTCCTAAATCACAGTGAGAAGCAATTTTATTTTCTGGCTGGAATGAACTTTGCCATTTCCAATCATTATGTGGCCCAAATTCATCCAGAGAGGTGCAAACAAACTGCGGTCAGGTAACATAAATTAAAAAAAAAGCACTTTTCTTACAGGTGTAGCCTGTCGACGAAATAAAAAAGCAAAGATTGTAACTTTATTTTTATTGGCACCTGCGACTGTGAACGGTCATTTTCCGTGTGTAGCAAATTATATTTGAATCGTTCGTTTTCTTGCTGGTAATTAGCAGCTATATGTTGTCCATGGTTAATTGAGCACTTNGCAAATTATATTTGAATCGTTCGTTTTCTTGCTGGTAATTAGCAGCTATATGTTGTCCATGGTTAATTGAGCACTTTTGAAAGCCCTGGGTATAATCAATCTACTTCTCCCTTTATCCATGCATCATCCACGTGGAAAACAGTATAATTTTATGGCAGTAAATTTGTCAATAACAAGCAAATTCTTGCTCTCATGTATTTAAAATTAAATTCTTTACGACNTAATTTTATGGCAGTAAATTTGTCAATAACAAGCAAATTCTTGCTCTCATGTATTTAAAATTAAATTCTTTACGACAATTTAGCTGTAAATTTACAAATTACTCTCTTGAAACAACGTCAGTGCTTAGAATAATTTTTTATTACTTCACTGAAAACTTGACTGGGAACCTGTTTGTAAGTGTACAGTTTAGTGTATGTGTTTTTATGCGGAAACAATTTCTTTTTCAAAAGTTGATTTCAAAAGTGCTTACTATACCGTGAACAGTTTTTGACTCAGTTATCTACTGCGAGTGTCCAAAAGCCAGTGGTGGGCCCTATCCCAAGACATGGCAAATAAGAATAGAATGAAAACTGATTTTAGACAAACCCAATAACAGATATTTGATACTTGACGTTAACGGATGTACTAAGCAGGATGTCACCGGGAGAATTTTGACAGTAAGTATTAATAAAACTATAAAATAAACCAAACTAGGAATGAAAGGGACGATTCACGAAGGCAGAATACTGACACAAATATGTGCTCGTAAATATCTACACAAACATTGTATAATTAATTTTAAATGTAAGGTTATGTGTAGGGTATATTTACACACAGTGTGTATGCATTTAGAGAAACCTGATTTCCGTGAAAAGTGTTTCGGTGCATTTGCATTTTACAGCATTTAATTTCATATCCACTTCCGCTTATGGATGTTTTTAATTGCTATGCATCTTAGATGATTGCCCGTGAAAAAATTACGCTCAGTGCCAGAATAGCCTGATTATGATTGATGTAGGCAATCACCGTCATGTTTTGTCACAAAGAGACGCGCCCAATAACCAGAGAAAACTCCAGTTTCGCAGTTAGGAAATTTAAGTCGAGACCGCGTGCGTAGCTGTTTCCACGAGAAATAAGCGTTCCTATAGGTGCAGTCGGTTCACGGTTAACTGAGAAATTTTCAAATCTCTGCTGAGGAACTACTTTTCTTCTCAATGTGTATCCTTCCACGATATGTAATTAACATTGCCGAGAAACATCACACTTTATCCATGCGCCATCCAAGAGACCGTGGTGTTTGTAGGAAATAGAATGTGTTAATGATGTGCAAATCCGTGCTGTTATTTGTATATAAATCATAAACCGTGACTCTAGGAGCCACAAACTTACGTAATACACTTTTAAATTCACATCGAGTCTCTGAACTATGTTTCTTCCATTCGCTGGCAACTTTGCTGAAGTCAGAGTGTGCTGTAGCATGTATGTAGTCACGGGCAGTGATTTTTTTTTTTCAAAGTTTCATTTTAAAAGTGCTCTCTCTTTACCGTGAACCACCTCTACAATATCTGCCGCACACAAACACAAACACAGGATGAAACATCGGAAATTAAGATATTGGTTAAAAAAAAAAATCGGGGATTCGTCGCGGTAGCGAATGGTGAAATGTGAAAATGTTTGCTGTTTATTTTTTCTTTCACTTTAATGTACTTGGTTTTTTTTCCTACTTTACGCGTTATCCACTGGAGAGTAGTTCTCCATCTGACGTGACATTACGCAGCTGGCTCGTGAGTAGTCGCGGTACGTTCACTACGGACTGGCTTCGCGGTGGCTACTGGTTCCTGTTGCGTGCGAACAGGGAACGTACAGTTGCGAGCAAATACCGGCAGCCACTGGCCGTGCNTCCTGTTGCGTGCGAACAGGGAACGTACAGTTGCGAGCAAATACCGGCAGCCACTGGCCGTGCGGAACAACGGAATACAACGCAGGAATCCTCCCACGACGAAGCAAAGAACGCGAGACGAGGTAGCACGCAGCATGAACTTGCGGATTATCCTGGTCTTTGCCGCATGTCCACAGCCCCTGCACCTTATGCCACCCGTAACACGGCTGTGAACGTCTCGCCCGTTGCCTGCGATACAGGCGCGAGAATACGCAACGTCAGTGTGATGCTTATCATGTTTACGTAAGGAATCCTTATAATTTAAGGGTATTTTCCTGGATAAGCCAGTTCGAATGGTTATTAGTAAGAATATTCGACTGCAAAATATTTTTTTATCGCGCATTAGATATTACATTAAATGTCTACCTCAAGTAAACATATATGAAAGCAGCGAGGTATATTTAAGACCGATAGGATAGTTTACGGTTTTTCTGAATATATATTACGTGTATTTCTCTCACCTAAACACCAGAAAATATTTGTTATTATGTTCACGCACTTTCTAAGATCATGTTTAAACACGACATTCCTTTTTATATCTCTGTTCTGTTTCATCAGAAGAAGAAAATGGACACATTTTTCGTTTGAAGTGTTATTGTCGTTTATATCAATTTTACTGATATTGTTGTGGTACAATGCGAATTTTACGTACGTACACTACATCACATCTACTTACACGAATCGTTTCAAAATGCTGAAAAGATAATAAATATTTATTATGCGTTTCTCAAGTAATTCCTTTCCAATGCAGAAAAAAATATGTTTTTCTTGGAATTAATTCTCATAGGAAAAATTAAATACAAAATATGGTGCCCTTCATGATAATTAAATTAAGATATAATAGCAAATCAAATTTTTCTTTTTCATGGTAGGTATACGCAAAATATTATTTATTTTCCTTCGTGCATTTACGAACATTTATAAATACACGATAAGATTTAATTTCAGGAAATATACATATAATTCTGGCAAAGCTTCTTCTTCAGTTATGATAGTAACAGAATCCTAACATTAATTAATCGTTGATAATTCCATTCCAAAAACCTGCAATACATGCCGTCTTGTTAAACGTAAGTGCAAATGTTTCCGAAACGTGAAAAACATCAAGTTTTAAAACACAGAAAATACTGTATTTAAATTTTTCATTGCATTTTTAACTGCATGTTTGACTACTGACTTAGCATGTTTGGCTAAGCTGCAACACAGAAGGCACCGGATGTATGTATAACTATTTAAAGCCTATCACAACACTGGTTTAAGTTTCCTTCGCGTCTTTTTGTACTAGGATTAACGCATATATATAAAGAGGTGCACACAAATCATAATAACATTTCAAGAAATATTCAGGGGCTTCGAGAGTGTGAGAGAAATGCGATAACATTTAATTCAGCGTTTAAAAATTATAACTTAATTAACTAATGCAAGACGAATTTTGTTAATTCATGTCTGAATATTAAGTTATACAGATTATGGGTCGCATAAACTAATTTCTGGATTTTTTGGGTCCGGGTACCGTATTTATTAAATTATTCCTGGGATTTAAATACCAGGATTACGGATATTTAAGAATGTATCTTATTCCGTGGTGGAGTGCTAGACTGGGTAAAGATTCACTGCTTGCTAGGCTGTTGAAGAGCGTCGGTGGACGCACACAAGACAGGGAGATGCATGATGGAAACAGCGGGACAAGCAAGCGGGGCAGTGGCGCGTGTTTTTCAACGTTCGCAGGGAAAGGTGACTCACCGAGGGGAATCTTGTCGGCCGCCGTGGCAGTGAGGATGGTTGCCTCCACCGCCAACAGCCAGTAGAGGGCGCACGCAGCCATGACGACCCTGCTTGCCGCTGCGCGCGACCCCATCCAGTCACAGCATCCCATGGACCACTGGCGCTGCGAGGCCGCCCGGCCCAGCGGCAGCCCGCCCGCGCGTGCGCGGTGCCTGCCGGCGAGGCGGGTCGTACTCCGCGCGAGCCGGGTCGCACACTATGTCCAGTACCTGCCTGGCCCGTACAATAGATATGGGGAAGGGCGAGCGAGGAGATTTGGACGGCTCCTGACATCGAGGTTTGAGGGCCGATGAGGGCGAAGAGAGGTGAGTATGGAGCAGCACCGGAATTAAGGGGTAGGGGAAACAGAAGATCCCCGAGAAAACCGGCTGACCAACGGCATCGTCCCACATGAGAAAATCTGGGAACAACTTCACCGGGAATCGAACCCGGTTTGCCTAGGTGGGAGGCGAGTAGTCTAACCACTACACCACTGTGGCCCCCTTAAATGACGTGGATAGGAATTGAGGTTATAGCACTCTTTGCCAAACAAGTCCTTTTACATGTTTGTATACTTTGGTTAAAATAAATTTTGTAAAAGTATTTTTGGTTGTCTTTCAAAAATTTAGATGCAAACAAGCACGTTAATAGCTGTTGATCATGTGACTTTGACAGTTGTGTCGGTTTTGGGTAGGTCAATGTTAGCTACGTGCGCAGAAGGCGAAGAATACGTCTACCTCATCTTTAGTGGATAGTCATGCCACGCGCTTTCTGAAGGCTGTCCATGGTAAACTGAGCACATTTGAAAGTCCTGTTCAAAATACAAGTTGTATGCAAATTGTGTATTTTCCCACCGAATGAAAAATCAACATTGCCATGGGTCTGATCACTTTATTCATGCATCGGTCATGTAAACCTGGGAAATTATTAGAATAGTTAATGTTTATAAAATAAGCAATTTCTTACACTTAAATTATTCTTTAAAAAAACTAAAAGCGAAAGAAACCATTTTAGTACTCACAAATGTTTACCTAACATTTTAATTCAACGACCTCACATGGAGCTAATTTCCCTCCATTGTTAATAACTTTACTGGGCCTAAGACACTCAGTGTACTCACCTGTTGTAATATATGCAGATAGGGGTAGAGATATTATTCAAAGTTTGATTTCAAAACGGCCTTATTACCGTGAAGAGCCTGGAGCTTTCGACGCAAAGGATCTAGATACTTATATAGGCCTGAATGTCTGGTTGTCAGCGAGGTCATTAGAAACGGAGCAAGCTGTTTGGAGAAGCAGGAATGTGGAGGGAGCCGGCAATCAACAACGAGGTCATTAGAGACGGAGCAAGCTGCTCGGAGAAACAGGAACGTGGAGGGAGCCGGCCGTCTACAGCGAGGTCATTAGAGATGGAGCGAGCTGCTCGGAGAAGTAGGAACGTGGAGGGAGCAAGCCATCGACAGCAAGATCATTAGAGACGGAGCAAGCTGCTCGGAGAAGCAAGTTCCCGGTGAAACCGGCGCTTTCCTCTCCAAACCTCCCCTCCTGGTGGCCGATGCCTATCTAAAGGTTATACCAGGAGCACTGGCATTTTTCTGTACATTAACTCCCACAAACCAAAGCTAAAATCGGCTCTTTTTCTTTCGCAGGGTTACACCAGGAACTTGAAATTTTGAAATCCGCCATGCTGGGCCGAGCAGAATCTAAATTGAAAACCTATGGATCTAGCATACATTCCTAACGCCATCCGCGCTTGTCCTTTTTTCACGATAAATTAAGCATGGCGGAATCCATTAACGCAATACACGGCTCATTGCACTCCGGTGAGAACCGGACTTAGATTCGGGAACAGTCGGTAAACCAGAATTGTTCCCCGCCTCCTCGCCCACTGGATGCAAAGAGCATATAGAACTACACCACACTGCAAACTTTCCGAACCGTCACATTCATGGATATTGGTAGGAAGAAAGTCATGATCAGTATCCAGACGGGCGAGAAGAGTTTACCTGGGTTGAGCCGCTGACGCAATGATGCACCCAACTTGCCGAGGGCCTCGTCGCGATTCTCTGCCACCGCCCACTGATCACTTCCGTCTTCTTTCCCTCGTCTTTCCTGTTCTTGTCCTTCCTGACTCCAGTGGGTACGATCTTCGTGGCAGAGAAGGGGAGAGTTTCCCTGGGCATGTGCAGCATCGCGCCACCAAGCACACGCATGCCAGGGCATCGTTGGGATTCCTATCTGGCCAGTCAGACCCTTACTACCGACATCACACACACAAAAAATTCATTTACACTCGACCACTTGGGTCACGCCATTCCTTAGGAGCGAGCTCCTTCCTTTGTCCATTTTTCGCATTCCGGGGCCGTTCTCTGGGGTTGTCATCGGGGTTTTCCTGGAACATACAGAGTATAATCCAGGAAAGAGTGTCTTATCAGGATTTGTCAAATCCGGTGTTTGTTAGGATTACTGTCCAAAGGTGAATGACTAGTACCTGATGACAGTATACCCCGTGAAGGGTTTACTATAATCAAAGGTACGCCTCCTTGAAGATTATATATAGACGAGTCGAAAAGTTCTCCCCTTCGCCAGAAGCACTCCTTCAGCAGGCTGAGGAGGGCCTCCGTGTTGGTGGGCAGGCCTGCCTGGGCGACGGTAAGNGAGCCACTGCGGCCGTCAGGGTGGTTGCGTCCTCTAAATGTGAGAGCTGGGATACACGTATCACTTGATCGTATAACTCCCACAGCTCTTTGGGATTGGTCCCCATGGGCCAGGTCTGCACTGCCGCATCGATGGTGTTAAAGTTCGACGGCCACTCAATTGTGTTGATTTTCTCTGAGAGAGGCACAGATTCGCTTTGTCTAATAAGGTTCTTCAGGATTGAGACTTCCCTTGTCTTTTCCTTTTCAAATTTTCCTTCTTCATTCTGGGTCTCCCTTGGTAGGCTTAGCATCTCTATGATTCTCTCCCGGTTCAGCATGCAGACCGCTCGTCGCTTTTGATCTCTGAGCATATTGCTCAAATTTCTTCCCATCTGCATGAATCTCTCTCTCACATAGGGGACCGGGTTCCAGGAACACAGCCACCCTTCATTCGTCCTGGTTTTCTTCTCTACATGCTCTGGTTCTTCTTCAATATCTATTAGATGCAAGACAGAAACTTGCATTCGTGTAACTTGCGTTTGTAGCACAATTGATACTTTCTTTTAATGCTCCAGGGTTGTCGCTTCTGGTGTTAACATGAAATGGTACCTCTTCCTTCAGGATCACTTATGGAAGAAGGTGTTCAGCCATCTTGGTTTTGTGCTTCATCCAATTCTACAATGTCCAGTGTCCGACTCATACTGGAGCTCAGCCACCACACGTCAAATTCTTCGTTCCTTTTGCCTATCGCTGTGAGGTATTCCAGCACCTTAGAGCAAGAATTCTCAAGGCAAGCATGCTGCGAAGGTCGAGTTGTCCAGTTCTGTCCTCGAAGGAGTTCCGTAGATCCTCAATTTTTGGACAGTCAAAGAGCAGGTGTGGAGAAGTGTCGGGCACTCCACAAACCACACAATCCGGGTCATCAACGAGAGCCATAGAGAACAACTTAGCCTTGAAGTTTCCATGCCCGGTCATGAACTGCGCGCTATAGTGACCTATAGAAAGCCACCCAGCCCGCAGCCTCAACCGGACATCCGGAAAAATTCTATGCGTCAGTCTGCCCTTTTCCGATGGATCCCGCCGACTCTTCCAATCATTCATAGTTCTCTCTTTTATGATCTTGGCTTCCTCAGGTAGAACAGAGTCCACCCACTTCCTCCTGCTTATTTCTCCTCTTTCCTTGATGAGCAGGTCGAGTGGGACTTCTCCTGCAATAACTTGCAGGGCTAATTGGAGGTTGTCCTGTACGCCCTTGTGACACCCAGAAGTGCTGCCCTTTGAGCGCTGATCAGTTTGCATTTAATGTGGACTTTACCCGCCTCCGGATACCATAATCTACAGGCGTAGGTAACCACAGCCAGGAACACCCCTCTGTAAATCAGCTTTAGCGTGTGGAAATTGAGACACCGGTTTGCTGGATCCACAGCTCGGAGCTTATGAAACAGTATTATTGTCTTGTTTACCGCATAATCAATGTGCCCACAGAACGAGAGACGGGTCTGCAGGATCACACCCAGGTACTTAATTTCATTTACGAGTTTTACAAGTCATCCTTCGAATCTAATTACCGGTCTTCGTTGGAGGTTCCCCTTCAGGATAATAACATTCATCATCTCAACAGAGAAATTCAACTTGAAGTTCTCAGCCCATATCCTGATTGCCTCAAGGGCAACTGTCATCTTTTCCTCCAACTCTCGCCGTGTCCAAGCTGGTATTAGGAGTAAACCCATCATCTGTGTAGCCGTAGATCACACAATCATCTGGCAAATCAAGTATCAGCAATCCTTCAAAGATAATGTTCCAGATAATGGGTCCCAGAACCGATCCTTGCGGGCATCCTTTGGTAAGCTCTTTCTCTTCCCTATGTTCCCCTGTATGTATTTCACAGATCCTTCTTGTAAGGAAGTCCCTGATCAGCACGTACAGGTTTCTTGGACACTCCAGTATCCGTAATTACCATAATATCTAGGGCCAACAGGCGTTGTCGAAAGCCCCCGAGATATCCAAAGATATTGCCTGAATGTAATCCTTTTCATAGTCCTTCACTTGGTTAACCATGTCTATTATTGCCTTCATGGTGCTTTTGCCCCTTACAAAACCATATTGCTTCGCATGGATACCTTGAACCACGTCAAGGTATTCCATGAGCCTTTGATTGACCAGGCATTCCAAAACCTTACCCATCACACTCAAGAGTGTGACAAGCCTATAGGACTTGGCTAGTCTAGGGTTCTTTCTCCCCCTTGTATATGATTTTTTGCAATCCTTTCTTCCAGCAATCCGGAAAACTACCCGTTTTCGGACATAGGTTAAACAGTTCCAGCATTTCATTCTTCAACCTCGGATAAACTCGGAGAAGCATTTCTCCAGTCAATCCACCCAGCCCTGGTGCCTTCTCTAACTTTGTTCCACGTACAATCTGGTTTAACTCTTCTATTGAGAAGTCTGAAGTGTCCTCGGTTCTGATCTCCTCTCTGGCCATGTATCTCAATTCTCAATGGTGGTTTCCTTCCCCTATCTGATCATCGTCAGGCAGCAAGACTTCCATCAAGTGCCTGGCTTTCTCTTCAAAGGATTGAAGCAACTGCCCATCATGCTCCAGAGCTGGGATCTCCTCTGATTTCCTGATCTTTCCTGACACCATTCGATATACAAGGCCCTGCGGGTTTTCATTTCCCCTATCCGTGACAAGTTCTCTCCATGCCATTTGTCGTTTCTTCCTCAGCCGTCGCCGATAGTCCACTCTCAGAACCATGTACTGCCTAATTTCCCTTGATCGTTGATCCGGAGAATAGGTTCTTTTGAACTTATTTCGAGCCTTATTCACCGCTCTTCTCAGCAGTTACAGCTCATCATCCCACCAGGGATGATGTGGTACTTTTCTGGACACCATAGGAATTGCTCCCTGACAGGTGTCCATTATCACCTTAACCAGTTCTTGTGCCTTGGTTTCTGTATCCTGGTTGTGGTTTTTCCAGTATTTCTCTAAATACCTTAGCAGCACTTTGTCAAAGAGCGGCCAGTCAGCTCTAGCCATGACAAATCGGGGCCTTGTAGTTCTCTCTCCCTTTCCCCCATTACATCGAATGGTGAAAAATATCATTTTATGGTCAGAATCCAGTTCGTCCGAACCTCTCCAGTCCCCAATCCGTCCAATGGCACGCGCTGTCGCTACTTATGCGTCCAGATACGATTCCGTATCGTGGGCAGACGACCAGAAGATCGCCGGATGTCCTGGTACATAAGCAACCTGCAGGTTGTTCTCGACAAGGAACCTATTAACCTCCTCTCCCCGTCCGTTCGTCTCAGGGGAATTCCACAACTGAGATCTGGCGTTAATATCCACACCAAAAATGATGTTTTTCTCCTTTGCTCTGTGAACAATCACTCTCCACTGGGATAGGTGATGCTCGATCGGGTCTTGAGGTTGGAAGTATGACGATACAATCGTCACACTCTCGCCTCCCATTTCCACCTTCAAACACGCATGATGCGTGTTTGACAGAGCTTCCAGTGGGAAATAGTTGATCTCGGGGTTGCATACCCATATTCCTGCCATTGGCTTTTCCCCAATCAAGACGAAGCTACCGTGAAGAGAAGGTATTTTCCCATGAAGCAGGTAGGGCTCCTGCATCAATACCATATCAAGTTGTTTCTCCTGTCCAAGTCGGGCCCTCTCCAACCAATATTTTGTATACAAACAAAAATTACTACCCAAAAAAACTTAACCCCTAAAAAAATGTGCTCTATTTGGTATTTCACTTAAAATACGAATGTTTTGAAATCAATACTGGTAATGCTATTATCACAAATGTTACTTTTGCACCTTTTCTTTTTTAATATATTTTTTCGATACTGTGACAAAAGCGCATATACAAGTCACAGATATTTGTGTCACAAATACTTGGAAATATCGGTTAAGCTCATCTCTGCAGTTACACACAAGCATAGATATTTGAGGAAAGTTTCGATTCGATAACAGTATCGATACGTTTGTTTTTACCCATATAATTTATACTCGATCCTTCCACTTTCGATACTTCATTAGTATCGATATATTTAATCTAATAAAGAATCTACGACACCTTGTAATTTTAGGTTTTATATATCGCCAACACTGACTTTTGTGGGAAGAGGGGATTTACCATACTATATCATAATATTTTCTTTTGTTATGTCCTGAAGAGCAAGTCGTGTTAGCGCCAAGTCTACTTCCGGATGCTCTTTTCAAGCTGTTTTATTCCTGGTTCACATGTATGCTGAACGGAGAGAGTAGAAACTATATTACATACAACTAATTTATTGTATAATCAATGTGTTTTATGTAGTAATATAGAATGGTTCAATATTTGTATTCATAATGAAATACATTAACATAAATGTTAATTTTATTCAACGCTAGTATTTTAAGAAAACTTAATCCCTAAATGAACTGATAGGTAGCTGAAAAATATGCTCATATTGGATACAACCGAAGGTTATGTTTACTCTATGTGTTCCACTTGATAGCCGTGAATGTGAATCACTCATAGAGATGGGGAGTATTTTATGTAACAGGTATTTTTACCTAGTATGTACTAGTAATAGGTATAGGTTACGAATTACATTTAAAAGTAACAGGTAGTACCACTTATCTCCTACAAGTACTACACTTATTTTTCATGTGGACAAATAAACTGGTTAATTTTGTTCCCACATTAAGGCGACACCCACACCAGAGATGTTTGTTTTCAAATTATTATTAATTTGTTTTCCTGTTAGACCTACAGTTCTCGACTACAAGTAACTTTACCAGTTGATGTGAGCCCAAACTGACGGGTCTCCTCGACTGCTCGCTGAACCATGGTACAACAATGCCCGAGCACCGTAACGACAACAAGAACATCGAGGGTGGCCATCGGCTAAAGTATCTCCACGGTGGTTGGGAAAGCACCCGCTTCGCCCAACACCGCGCGAGTCAGCTGAGAGTTACACTTTGATCCGACCACATGGTCAACATCAGGACAATCTCGTGGTTCGGATCCCAAACCGATCGGCACATGTGCTCACACTCAGTGCTGCACTGTCAGGGCGTAGCACGCGTGAAGGTGACACCAGGCTTTGTAGTATCACTGATCAGTACGTGTACGAACAACCGACGCCATTGTACAACACAAAGTGTTTGCGAGTGATAGTGGTCCCCCAAAAGCAGAGCGTATTCCTTCCCAGATAACCCAAAGTGTAAACCACAAGTGAACTGTGTCTTGAGACGTAATTACAAATTACGCTAAAGTGAAATGTCAACGACTTCCTACTTGGAGCAATGGGTTTCACCAGTGACAAGTAAAGTTCAGCCTCCAGGGGCATCGCCTGACTGGGAGCATCTCAGTTTATGTATTTTTCGTAGAAATAGTGAGTGCAAAAGTGCACATGTTTATTTTTGCAGCAGTCAACAGGTTCATGCACTCGGATAGACACATTTCCACCACTATGTGCCAGTAAACTTGATAACATGAAAGTTCATTGTCATGAATAATTAGGCAGCTTGTTTAGTAAATAGAGCACATTATTTTTTGTTCGGGACAATTTCCAGTATGCAATTAGTTAAGGGAGCTTTCCCACCCATGCATTGTAAACAATTTAATGCCTAGCCCTATTTTGCATTTTCTTTTATGGTCACGTGTATCTGACTACCGGTATCTTCATGGCAAGTGTCCGTAAGGATGCTGACAGCCATTTAGTCTGAAGCAGGCATAATGGACAGGCCATGCCGTTCGCAACTCCCACGTACTCATCAACTTCTTTGTCTACCTCCAAGAACAATTATTTTTCACTTATTTTTCAACCAGAACATTATGATCGTCGCTTCATCGCCCGGGAGGAGCTCCTCTCTACCTGCTGCAGACCTACAGCCCCAGGAGAGCACATGCTAATTTTTCCCGCATCAGCCTGCGAAGGGCTTAGTGTGTCGGGTCGGCATAACGATGTGTGCATCATCAATTGGTTTGTAGTGTCGGAATGTCAATAAATGACTTCAATCCTCTAGTCAGCATTTTTATTTACGGGCTTTACCTCTTAAGAGCATTTCGGGAGCTGGACTCACAAACCAGCCATTCTAAGGGTTTTTAAGTGTTTTAAGTTTAGTATGTACTTTTATCAGTGTTGAATTGGTATGTGGAGTGGCCTTATAACTCCGCATTTAGATAACTTGATACCAGCATGACTGTCCACCTCACAATGGGCACCAGCGACGGTACTAGGACGGCAGTGACTGCCCATGGCTAGAAGCCTATCGAACAACACTTGATACCCCTTCAATTGAGATGTAGAGTATCGGGAGAACAGTCTAGTCACCTGGGTGAGTCGTCCACGACCCGAGGCAGGAGAGCAGCCAGTAAGAGATCTACAAGACTTCTCTGGTGAGTGTTTCTCGTCAGAACTCTCCACGAGGAGCTGTGCAGTGGTGATGTCCCTGCCATTCTCTAAACCCGACTTCACGTTTCACAGTATTATGTACTTCGATCGATAATTCATATGCTCGCACAGGTCTGATACTCATATGCCGCATACCTGTTACAAGTACTCATAATCATTGGATAGCATGGCAAGTCTCGTACTAAGTTTAATTGTACTCAGGTTAGGAACAAAACGATTTTTCTAATGGGAGAGGTCGGAATAGGTAATATTTGCTACGCTAGTTGTGCAGTGTTCAAATTAGGTCACTTTTAAATAAACTTGTAATTATGTGTATGATTAACAAGAAAGATTTTCTTATCTGCCAGTTTTTCATCACAGCCGAAGCTCAGAGCAGGGGTAGAACAGGCCCTTGTGAAGGCCCTTGACCATCCAACCAGGGTTTTACAAATTTTTGGCAGAGGGTTAGGAAAGGCAAGCCCCTCCGCCCTCCGCCACCCATATCCATCTTTGCTTACAGCGGTTTCCCACCTCGGTCACTATTTTTCCACTAGGTTACCCCAGTGGACAGGTTAGTAATGAAGATTTTCATATATACCAGACTATTTTATATTTTATTTATGTTTATTGCAACTATCCTGTTTTTTAACTTAGAATATACAGAAAATCCGCTACACATGCGACACTAGCGCGTCCTGAGTGGCGAAAATATTTGGTGCCAAACTTTTATCACTTATCTTCTCAACATGATTAGAAGGAATCTTACTCGTTTTGTGTTGTATCTTTAACCATCCACTATCAATTTTAATTTTAATAATTATACCAATTTATAAAATAAATTTTCAAAGGATTAACATTTTATCCTATTAATCGAATAACATTTTGATTGTTCTAATATCACGCGCTATATAGCAGGGCATGCCTCATGCTCAACCACAGCGTATCTTTTATGTACTCATGGTTGTTTTGTAATGAAGCAGTATCTTCACTAGTGCGAATACAAGTAGCATATGTTTGTGATGACATTCATACATACTCAACAAGAAAGGAAAAAATTTGCATATAAAATATTTGGCAGAAAATTAATTCAAACATAACGAAGAGTGTATTTTAGACAAGAATTGTATTTACCACAGGTCAATCTCAAAAAAAAAGTTCATATGAAACATCGAACTTTTAAACAGTATGTGTATTGTGCTTAATAAATTTTATGATCTAATAAGTATTTTCATTTCCTTACCCCAGATCCCTTTAACACATTCGAAAACAGGGTTGGCCTTGAACGTCAATTGCAAGTTGAGACGTGCAGCACTGCTCCCGGAAGTAGTTATCAGTTGGAGCGGATGTACATCCGCTGATTATTTAACCTTGTTCTTATACACCAATTCATTTCGTAAAGAAAAGTAACATCTTTCGAATAAAATTTGTATCATTTGAAAATATTAACTATTTTTGTTTTGTAACATAAATTACTAACACCAGTATTAAAGTATTAGGACCTAAATATCATAACCTACGAGAACTGATGTAATCAACAAGTATTCTCGGTTGGAATAATTTTCAAACACACTTGTTTATTCAGCCAATGTCAAATTAATAATTACACATTGTTACATAGGATACAAGAAATATTTAACAAATAGACAATTGTCGGTGCTGATGTACCTATACTTTATAGTACCTATATTTTATAGTACAAACATAACATGAATTTTTTAACATGTTACACAGTGTTACAGCTAAAAGCACAAATTTACCCCCTTTTAAAATCATATGTTCGACATTTCAACCTCAAGAAAACATTGTTTATTATTCCTACTCAATACATATCGCTAATTCATATATCGGGAGCATGCCGGGGTTCTTTTTTTGTTATAGATAGTGTTGTACCCTTAATTACGTTTTAGTGTAGTGTTGCGCTTTTTACCAGGAGGTTATTACGGGAATAATTTGCAAGATGATGGGTGTATGTAACTTATATTTTGGTGACAGGTTAGTGTTTAGAAAGGGAGCATGCCGGTTTGAAGGCGTTCCGACACGCGTGAAGAGGCAGTCAGGTATGGGCGAAGTGTAGAGTTAATGCATGAAAGGTAGTTACTTTTGGGGGCGAAATTGAAATTGTGATTTGGGGTAATGAGGAGTGGCATGGTGGATGGCCCAGTACTATGTCAGCCTTGGTCGGAGCCGTCATCACCTTGGGTCATCTTCCTCTGGGTTGACGAGGGCAGTATCACTTCTCAGGTGCTGAGTAGCGAGAAACGGGTGGCGAGGAAATGAGGTGGGTGGAATAGGGTTGGCGAGTTGACGAATGAGAGGGTTGTCGAGGTGGCGAGAGCAGGAATGAGTGAAGTTGTCGGTGAAGTTGGCGAGGGTGATGTAGAAATGAAGGAGGTGAGCGGTGGTGAGCACGAAATGGATGGTGATGGGGAGCGGTAGACGGAGAATGAGACAAAGTGAGCGGAAGAAGATGTGCGTGGGTGGACGGAGTGTGTGAGTGGTGACGTGAGTCCAGGCTGGGCAGGCGTAAGTGAGTATGGGGAGAATGAATGTACGGAAGACCTGGACACGAACCTCGGGGGGAGTTCCCGATGATAGGCGAAGAAATGGGGCGAGGTGAATCATGGCGGTGCATGCTTTTGTGGTGACAGAATCGAGGTGTGGGTTGAAGTTGAATTGTGAGTTGAATATGACACCCAGGTACCCAAGGGTACGTGACCAGGGGATGGGGGTGGTGGCGATTCTGGGTGGGAGGTTTCCAGGTGTGCGATGTCGTGAAAAGAGAATGGAGGTGGACTTGGAATGATTTAGTCCGATGCCAAGGGCGCGAAGTTGGTTGTTGAGTGATGTGAGGCCACGACTGAGGCGGTCACTGTTTAGGTTCTCGTGGGCAGAGGATGATAGGAGGCATGTGTCGTCAGCGTACTGAACGACATGGGTGGTGGGTGGGACTTTCAAGTCGGCGATGTGGAGTGCAAAGAGAAGGGGGCTGAGGACCGAGCCTTGTGGAACTCCGGCAGGAATGTGGCAGTGGTGAGACAGTGTGCCATCCACCCGCACCTTGTAGGAGCGGCCCTCCAGGAACGAGCAGATGAGGTGGGTGAGGTGGGGTGGAATGTCCATGGCTGGCATGCGAGTGATAAGAAGTTGATGAGGTATGGAGTCAAAGGCTCGGGCAAGGTCTAGGAGTACCATGCCAGTTTGTTGGCGTCGAGTGAACCCTGTCACGAAGACGCGTTCCACATGGGCAATGGCATGGGTGGTGGAGTGGTGTGAGCGAAAAACAAATTAATGGTTCGGAAGGATGTTTGCAGTAGCAACTGCATGGCTGAGGCGGCGGTGAATGATCTTTTCTGCGACTTACCTGGCATAGGGGCTACCCTTCACAAGTCGCTCCACGAAGGTACAGTAAGTTCGGTTGTGAATATTCCATTTCGCGTGAAGATCCACCATCCGTCATCCTGCTTGCTGCATTGACATCTGACGAAAATGTGAGTGAGCCACCGAGACTGGACGTCTTCCGCCGCAGTGGTGCTGCTGCGAGCGGATGTCGACGGTACCACACCGCTGGTGAGCTGTGCTGCTGCGTTGTTAAAACATGCTGTTTTCCGCGGGTGAGTTTCTCGTCTCCTTTGCTGATCGCAGGCCATTTGCATTTATTTTAGGTACGATCATTTAAATTTCCATGTACTCTGCTGGCCATTTTCTCTGGTAGCTTTCCGTCTGGCACGAATGTCGGCTTCACCACTTTATCTACCACTGACGAAGTAGTTAACTTGCTGTTCCTTTTCGAGACGTATTTAGTTGTAGTCTTGTTTTATTTGGCTGATTCGATAGTAAGTTTGTTCTTAGTCGCTGTACACACACTGTTGTATCTCCCACACGTGTTTCTGTGCTGGTTTGACTGTGAAATCGCTGTTTTTCATGGTTTCCTAGCATTTTCTTGTCTCGTGGCGTCACTTTGTCTCGTGACATCACACTGTCTCGCAATAAACACACTCTTGGTTGAGTTTGCACTCTCTCTGCATCTCCCAGGTGTGTTTTTGTGCTGTTTTGGTTGTAGAATTGCTATATTTTATTGTTTCGTGGAGTCCTATTGTCTTGTGACGTCACATTGCTTCGTGATGTCACTTTGTGTCGTCCATTATCTCGTACTTGTTCAGGGCGCATGCCGGGTGCTGTTTCTGTATTACTTCTGTGTGATCCTGCCATTTTGTTTATATATGGCAGTAGCGTGCACCTCCCAGCTGCTTATTCTTTATATTTCATATTTTCCTGCTGCCTGGCGGTAGAGTGCGCATTCCTACTGCAGAACCATTTATATTAAAGAAATTATTCTGTGTTTTCTTGTTTTCCACTGGTAGAATGCGTCTCCCAGCTGTATTATCGTTATTCCAGCAGGGCGAATAATTTAATTTCACTTTTTAGTGTTTCTCGCAAATTATTTTAGTGCTATTTGGTAAAGACTGTCGCTGACTGTCTTAATTTTGCAGAACAAATTGTGTGTTGCTGAGCTGGGGTACTCTCACTCGCTTTTTAGTGTCTCCTGAATCCTTTGCTTTTTCTTTCTTCTCGCAGACCTGTTATGTCTAGTGACGATAATTTAGGTACTTCATCGCTGAACATTGCCTCCTCTGGTGAGCAATCTGAACCTCTGGTTCACTCATTGCCGTCCGATATTGGCCTCGCCCGCACAAAGACGCACCCTAATCGTCACTCTTCTGCATGAGACCTTCCTTACATGCAGAAACGCCGCTCATCTTCCTCAATGGATCGTGCAGCTTCACTCTGTCTCTCTTCTTCTGACAGTGAGACAGACGGTGTTGCCGCTGCTACTGTCTTCGCTCCTCCAATGGACACTGGCTGTATTCCACTCTCCGTACCGGCGACGGTTACATTTACCACTTCCTCGGTGGTGACCACTGTGTGCTCTCAGGCGCTGTTCGCAACAGGGTGCCTGGATCCCCACGGTATCTACTCCTCAGCGGCTTCTTCCAAAACCTGTTCTGCTCCCAATGACTGCAGTAAAATGGCAGCATATTTCGAGTCGTTGCGCTCCTCAACCTATACTCCCTCTCTGTCACTTGGACAACGAAGCGGAATCGCTATAATTTCCTGTTCTGCAGAGGTGGGATACTCTGGTCTTCTAGGGCCGGATTTGTCCCAGATCCTCCCAGTTCCTGAGTGCCCCATGTACTCCCAGGGGACCACGCCTTACCCACCCCCAAGGCCTTCTGTCTGCCAGATTGCTGCCCCCTTCACCAGCAAAGACATGTATTGCCATACCAGCCTTCCCCAATGCTTTCTTCTCACATGACCCACTCAGTCCGCCACATGGGCCTCCATCTTGTGAAGCAGCAGCTACATACCCAACATCTGAGCACATGGTACCCACAGGCTTTTCCTCTTGTGCTGGTACCTCTCTTTCTGACACTCCTACACCGCTCTTTGCAGCCATAGCGGCCCACCGCCCTTCATCTTCCTGGGCTGACGAGGTAGAGGACATGGACACAGCCGGCGTTGTGCTTGGAAAACGCCAGGCGGCGTCCCCTCAACCTCTCTCGCCCAGATGCAATGCTGACGACTCAGTCTCTTCGGAGTCTTCTCTCCGATGCTACGAGGCACCCTCACATGGTGCTCAGGTGCCCCCTTTCAAGCTGCCTCGCCGGCGTAGGGGAAGCGGGTGCTCTGGGGCTGAAATGGGAGTTCCTCCCTCCTCCTCGGCTCTTGCCGGTCCCCCTTCTGCTTCTTTGATGTCTCAGCCACCTCCTGTTGCACCCACACCACCAGCTGTGGCCGCTGTGGCCGCTGTGGGTGGCCCATCTCGCGTGCGGCCTCGTGGCCGCCTTGCTGCTGGTGGTTCTGCCCCACCTGCTGTCATTCTGAAGCCCCCTCTCATTGTCTGTCAGGGTCGACTGCCTGCTAGTGCCCTCAGGGACATTCCTGAACTCCAAAGGAAATTTGTTGGTAAGCTGGTGGCAGCCACATATCCTTCCTCGTCCATCTTCCAGATGGAGACACGTGATGACCACTTTCGCATGTGCGAACTCCTGTAGACCTATGGCATCAAATTACACACATGGTCCTGTTCAGAGGACAGGAATGCCAGAGTGGTAATACAAGACCTGAACATGGACACTCCCATTGAGGATATCGAGGTGGGGCTGGCGAGACACCAGGTAGAATTCTCGAGGGTCGTTCGTCTGCAGGCATGTGACCAATTTCCTGAACACTTCCTGTTGTTTTTGGTGGTGCTCAAGGGCACTGCTCAATTCAATAAAGTGCTTCACCTTACTCATCTCGCTGGTGTCCAGGTTCGAGTCGAGCCCTTCCGTGTTTTTGGCCGCCCCATGCAATGTTATCGTTGCCAGACGGTGGGACACACCACCCATGGATGTAACGAGGCTCTACGCTGCGTCCACTGTGCTGGGCCTTGCCCCTCTATGATCTATCCACGACCGATGACTGAGTCACCCACGTGCTTTCTTTGTGGTGGACCCCACATCGCCAACTATTATGGCTGTCCTGAAAGGACAAAAATCATTGCAGCACGTATCCAGCGCCAGCAACGCAGTGCGCCTGCCCCAGCTGCTGGAGCTGCGGGAGGCTCGTCATCGGCTCATGCAGCATGAGGATGAGTGTCTGCGGACATGGCCTTCTCCAGTGTGACCACTACCGGTGTAGCACCACAGGGTGCCCCTTCCTCCTCTCTACTGAATGACCCTGATGGTCCATGTCCTCTGTTGCTGCCCTCAAAGACGTCCTCGCTCTCCTCCACAATTTTAAATTTTGTTCCTGCCTGGTGACCTTGCGCGACACTCTGCTGCGCTTCCATTCTGCTAGCTCTCTGGTCGACAAATGTGCTGCTCTGCTGCAGGGGCTTAAGGCCGTACTTGCTGCCTTTAACCCTAACTCTGCTGATGCTCCACCTGTTGCATCTACCCCCGCCCAATGAGTGACATCTGCATGGTGTGGAATGTTTGGTCTGTGCTGCATCGTTGACACGATTTATCTCATCTCCTGGCTCAGTGCAGACCGGCCCTTGTTAGCCTCTCTGAGACCTGGTTGCAGCCCCAGCATCGCTCTTCGATTCCTGGATATTCCTGCTATCGTGCTGACTGAGTGGGTGCCCCCCACGGCGGTGTGGCCCTGCTTGTCCACAGGGGGCTTCGCCACCATCGCCGTGCTCTTCCTCAACTGTCCTCAGTCGAGGCTGTTACACTGCACATCACAGGTCGCTCTCCTGCTTTCACGTTTGTGTCCCTGTACTTACAGCCACACAGGGCCTTTCCACTGGCTGACCTTCAACTGCTGTGCCACCTGGATTCCAGGGTAGTTCTGGCCGGCGACTTCAACTGCCGCCATGTGGACTGGCACTGTTCCATCACCGACTTTCGCGGGAGGGCCCTGGCTCGCCTTGTAGTTAATGAACAACTCCGTGTTTGGGCGCCTCATCGCCCCACTCATGTTCCTGCTCGTCCAGATCATCTTCCGTCTGTTCTGGACTTCTTCGTTGCCTCGGCTGGCCTCCCCATGTCAGGGGTCACTTCTTTGTATGGGTTGGACTCTGACCATCTCCCGGTCCTTGGTGTCCTCCATACTGTCCCCGATTCTCTCCCACATGAAGACCAGTGGAACTATTCAGCGGCCGACGGGCGCAACTATCGCCAGCTGTTAGATTCTCAGTTTGTCCTGAGTGATGCCCCTCGCACTCCAGACCAAGTGGACGCTGCTGCGACCTACTTCACAGAGGCGATCCTGCTGGCTGCCTCTGAGGCCATTCCGGTCCGCCGCCCACAACNTTCAGCGGCCGACGGGCGCAACTATCGCCAGCTGTTAGATTCTCAGTTTGTCCTGAGTGATGCCCCTCGCACTCCAGACCAAGTGGATGCTGCTGCGACCTACTTCACAGAGGCGATCCTGCTGGCTGCCTCTGAGGCCATTCCGATCCGCCGCCCACAACGAATAGGTGAGCCTTTTCCTCCACCTCTTCGGCGACCGGTTCGTGCCCTTGACCGAACATGTGGGCGATGGCAACCCCGCCGAACAGCAGAACTACTTGATGAATATCACTCGCTTCGTCGTGCTGTCCAGGGGGAAGTTCAATGTTGGCAGGCGAATGGCCAACTCGACCATCTATCCTTTGCTGATGGTTCAGCATGGAGTTACATCCACCGCCTCAGGTCTGTGCCTCGGGTGGTGCCCCCGCTGGAATCTGACGGCCAACTTCATGATGCCCCAGTCGCCAAGGCTGAGGCACTTGCACGAGAATTCCGCACAACATTTGAAAAGACCACTGGTGTCCCATGTGGGGTAGGTTTTGACTCCCCCGTCTTGTCTCTCAACCTTGCTTTGGTGGCCCCGGACGAAGGGAGGATTCTCACATCACCAAGGGAGGTGTACCGGGCACTTCAACGCCTGCGTTATTCCTCTGCCCCAGGCGGTGATCGGTTGACACCCCCTATGCTGCGCTCTCTCTCTCTCTCTCTCTCATAAGGGGGTGGTGGCCCTGACCTTACTTTTCAATGGAATACTGCTGTCCATGCATTTCCTTCTGCTTTGGTATTGTACTGTCATAGTGCCGGTCCTGAAAAAGGGGGCCCCGGATCATCTACTGTCATCCTATCGCCCAATTTCTCTCTTGTCAGTACTGTCAAAGGTGTTCGAGCGGGTGTTGTATGTTCATATCCTGCAGCACGTGGACACCAGCATGCTCCTGCCTCACACACATTTTGGCTTTCGCCGTCGTCACTTGGCGCTCCATGCTGTCGCGGCGGTGGTGGACTCTGTCACTGCCAACTTCAATCTACACTGCCACTCTTCATTGTTGCTGCTGGATGTCTCCCGTGCCTTCGACTCGGTACACCATCTGGCACTGCTGCACAAACTCTCTGCTCTCGGCTTTTCTGAACGCACACTTGTCATTCTTCGTGGTTTCTTGGCAGGGCACTCCTTTGTTGTACGGGTGGATGGCTGCTGCTCACCCAGCCACCCTATTGCAGCAGGAGTCCCCCAAGGGTATCTTCTGAGCCCTCTGCTGTTTGCTCTATTTGTGGCTGATGTACCCCAACCTCCTGGGGCTCAGGTGCTCCAATACGCCGATGACACCGCTCTCCTAGTTACAGGTGCAGACGCCTCCATCCTTCAAGCCCGCATGCGGTGCGGACTCCTGTCTCTGGTGAGCTATTTTGTCACATGGGGCATTCGTCTGAACCCCTGCAAGACTAGCTGTATGTTCTTCACCAAGCGCCGCCTCAGGCCACCGTCACCGCCGCCTTGCCTTCAATCCATGATGCTGTCCTAGTCTCCTGAGGCCACATACCTTGGTGTCCACCTGGATGCGACGCTGACCTGGGGGGGCACATCTTGCCCAAATGGTTGGTCGCGTGTGGCAGCCCTGTCTGCAAAGCGACCCGTGCTGGTGCCTGCCTGCCCGTTGCTGCTGGTCGACAGAGTCCGCCAGTGGCGGGCCCTCGTCGTCCCGGTGCTCCTGTATGGGGCCGTTGTGTGGGCCTATGCTGCGCCTTCCTGCTTCCGGCCGCTGGTGGCCGCCTATAACTCCGGCCTGCGACTTCTGCTGGGGTGCGGCCACCGCACGGCTGTACATCTGCTGTACCAGATGGCTGGGGTGGACCCCCCGCTCGATGTGCTTTACCGCCTTGTAGCAACCTTCTATCGGCGTGCTGGACTGCATCGCAACCCCGTCATCGCGGCCTTGGGGCCCTATGACGTCGAGGAAAAGTGACCCCATCGCCGGATCCGAGACTTCCTTCATCAGCACCCACCATTATTATGTGGCTGCGCACCTGCTGACTGCCCTCATCTGTGTAATGTGTAGTGCTGCGCTGTGGTGCCCCGAGGCACTCGTGTGCTGTAAAAGCCTCTCTCGTGGCCCTGTGCCGAAGATGTTATATCCACCTGTAAATAAGTTTGTGTACCTGTTCAATTCTGTTCTATTGTTTACTCCTATGTCTCTGTTACTATAGTGCAGTGCTGGTCAAGCTGTTAGCACCACTTGGTTTTGTTGGGGACTGTCCACACCTGGTGGTTCTAATGGCATTACACCATGCCTAGGTCGCATGTAACATGCTGGTTGTCTGTTGGGTGCTGTGTGCCCTGGTGCACATGGCACACATGGCTATACACACTGCTGTCTACCCATTACGCTAATCATGTTTAGTCTTAGTTAATTAGTGCCTGCTGCCCCTTTGTGTGTATGTGTATATACCATTATGTATGCTCCTTCGTATTAAAGAATTTTGCAATTTGTGTACCTTCTCTTTTCCTGTTACTCTTATATTCCTGTTGCAGAGTTGTTTTAATATGTATAGGGGCCTAAATGTAAGTATTATTATTATTAAGTGATGTGTCTGTTTCCATAATATAGCTCTAATATTTGCCCTTGAGGCCTACATTCTGATTTAATTTGTGCTGTTTCAATGGGTTTTTTTTTTAAATTTTCCCACTATCATTTCTTTGCTTGTTTTTATATATACCTCTGCTGTGGACTCTAACTCCCCTGCATGTAAGCGTGGAATGCGCTATTTTATAATTTGCTGTTAAAATGCCCCATGGGGCTGTATAGTGTCTTGTGTCTGAGAAAATAAAGACTATTTATTATTATTTTTATTATTATTTGAAATGATGGGAAGCAGAGAGATAGGGCCTAGCAAAGTCAGCAAAGGAGATTGCTGGTTAAGCAGGCTATAGGAGGATGTATGTAAATACATTTTTCAATTTTTACAGCTTTTTACTTTAGTTTCTTTACTTGTCTAATTGAAATTGTTATACCAGCTTTAAGCATCGACAAACTCATTAACAAACTCTGCAACTATTGTAATTATTACAATCAATATTTATCTCGAGGTGAATTTCCAAAAGAAGGCAACTATTAGTGGTGTAACTAATATACTCATAACAGTTACACGTAACCTAATATAGACTATGTTAATTCATAATATGTTATTCGAATCCACGGTATTATAATATAATATAATAGTCAAATAATAGGCAAAAAAAAAAAAAAAAAAAATTATAAATCTTGTAAATAGAATTTAATAATCAAATGTACATAAGGTGAGTAACTTTTTTAATACACCAATGTATTAATCGTTGACAGTCCTAAGCCTGTAAAGTATGAAGGGAAATTTAATCACCGTTTCAACGTAAGTTGTTATTTTTAATAGTTTAGGACTATTATTCCTGCAATAAAATATTCATTTCATTGAGTACTATTACCAATATTACCCTATTATTTGCCTATTATAAAATAATAGCTATGATATTATATTATCTGGCCGTCTCGCGTTATCGTCGGTCCTTCGTGTCTGCCTGCGAATGAGTGAGTGAGGAGATGGCTATTATAAATTATGCACACTATTATTAAGCATGCACCGATGCACGTCGCGCTTTGTATGAACGCTGTGTAGTGTGTACACACTACACAGGTAAGAAGAAAGCGAGCAGTGAAAACAAACTATTTCGCTGCAAAATTTAGCGCCAAATATAAATACCTAGGTACTTTTACTTTGTAAACAAACACTAATTAGCTATTACGGATTTTTGTTTCGCTTAGATTGGAAGTGCATAACTAACAGAGCGGTGGGTTCAACGAGCCGAAAACATAATATAATAGCTACCTAGTGAATTGTGGATAGTTAAGTAGGTAATATTGTGTACTCGTGTTTGTTAATTTTGGGTGGTTTTCTAGAAAAATGAAACGTTCAAGGACAAGCGAAGTTTGGGCACAGTTTACAGTGGAATCAGAAGTAAACAAAATTGCTGTTTGTAACATTTGCCAGCAAAGGTGCTCGTTTAAAACCACAGTTTCTAACTTAAAGCAACACATCAAACACAAGCATGTGATAGTTACTCCTGCGGGCTCACATTTGCGGCAAATTCCGGAAAATGTCTCAGTCAACACCACGAGCAACCCACAAACCAGCTCTGTGCAACCTGAACCTGTTCCGAGTCCGAGCGTTGCTGTTGCTGTTGCTCCGGTTGGCATTGGCACCGGATCCAATGCAGGCGCCGCGAGACAAATGGTGCAAACAAGAATAAATATGCCAGTAAAAAAAAAGACTGCATCTCAAAGAATAGCAGTGGACGAGAAGTTGTTGATGCTTTTTATAAAGGACTTCCAGCCTTTCTCCGTGGTCGAGGATCAAGGTTNAGCAACACATCAAACACAAGCATGTGATAGTTACTCCTGCGGGCTCACATTTGCGGCAAATTCCGGAAAATGTCTCGGTCAACACCACGAGCAACCCACAAACCAGCTCTGTGCAACCTGAACCTGTTCCGAGTCCGAGCGTTGCTGTTGCTGTTGCTCCGGTTGGCATTGGCACCGGATCCAATGCAGGCGCCGCGAGACAAATGGTGCAAACAAGAATAAATATGCCAGTAAAAAAAAATGACTGCATCTCAAAGAGTAGCAGTGGACGAGAAGTTGTTGATGCTTTTTATAAAGGACTTCCAGCCTTTCTCCGTGGTCGAGGATCAAGGTTTTAGGGAATACTCGAACACCTTGAATCCTGCTTACAAACTGCCGACAAGGCAACACATTTCAAATACGCTTTTGCCAGCAAAGTATGAACAAATCGTGAACAGAGTCCGTGCCAGTGACATAACAAATATAATTTCATTAAGCTTGACGACTGACCTATGGACATCAGCGGCACAAGATAGCTACATTGCCATCATGGCACACTATATAGACGAAGAATTTCATTGCAGAAAATTACTTTTGGAATGTGCACCATTACCCGGCACTCACACAGCCATAAATATCGCGGACGAAATATCTCGCGTCTTAAATGATTTTGGATTGGAAAAAAACCAAATCGTTATTATAACGACCGATAATGCGACGAACATGCAAAATGCTGTAAAATTTCATTTATCTGTAAAACATTTTGGCTGTTTTGCTCACACTCTGAACCTGATAGTCGAGAAGGCTTTAGATGTGGACGCAGTTAAATCAACTATAGAAACAGTGAAATCTATTGTTTCATATTACAAGCGAAGCACTACAGCTATGGAAAAGCTACTACGGTACCAGATTCAAACAGGAATAGCACAACCAAAGAGGCTTCTTCAGTCAGTTCCTACGAGGTGGAACTCAGTCTACTTCATGTTAGAACGATTCCTGGAGTTGCAGGATGCGCTTCGAAGTACGGCGGGGCTATTGGACAGAGACATAGCTATGCTATCTGCAGAACAGTGGACTATGTGCAAGGACCTTTGCAGCATCCTTAAACCACTTCAACAAGTAACTGCGCAGATGAGTGGCGAAGATTACGTAACGGGCAGCTTGGTCATTGTATTTAATAGAATTCTATTAAATCTATTTGAAAACAAAATCCCCCCAACACTGCACAGGGACGTTGCCACATCGGTTGGGGTTATAATACAAGAAATGAAACGAAGGCTAGGACAGATTGAGCACAGCGGAACATTTTCCATTTGCACTTTACTAGACCCTAGATACAAAACTCACTGCTTTCAGGACAAAAATGCCGTTGAAAAGGCCAAGAAAACGCTGATAGAACTCGTCACTGGGGACATAAACAAGAAAAATCAAAACAGCGGCAGGCCGGTTTCACCACAACCATCCACGAGCACAGCCAGCAATGAAATAATAAAAGACGGACTATCAATATGGGATAACATTGATGAAATACTAGGAAAAGTGGAGCCTTTGCAATCTTCCCAAGCATGTGCGATAGTAGAGGTGCAACGCTATCTTGAAGATAAGTTGTTGCCGATCAAGGACGACCATTGAAATTTTTCCAACCCTTCGGATTGGTGGAGAAACCACAAATACATGTACCCGAACTTGGCGAAAATTTATAGACNGGAAATTTTTCCAACCCTTCGGATTGGTGGAGAAACCACAAATACATGTACCCGAACTTGGCGAAAATTTATAGACTAAAATGTTGCGCAATGAGTCTCTTGCGAGCACATTTTTTCGAAGTCCGGGTACATAATATCAGATCGTCGATCAAGGTTAAAAACGGAAAAAGTAAAACAACTGATGTTTTTAAATGTAAATTTGTAAGTGAATAAAACTGTAAATATGTACATAAAACAATAATTTAATAATGAAAAAAAGGTAAAATTTTACTTTAGGGGCTTTTCTTTAAAAAAAAAAAAAAAAACCCCAAAATTGGTATATTCTTACTCTAATAGTTGCGGAGAACACGAATATACTAGGCGCATTACCGTCAGACAATTTTTGTAATATGTGTCCACCTGACCTAACAAAACCTAACCCCACGATGGGTGGATCACTATTTTACGTTCATTTTTAAACTAACCTACGAATATAGGGTTCTACACTAACCTAGGCTTTTTTGGGTTTTACACTAACCTAGGATGGTAGGGTTTTACACTAACGTAGGATTTTACACTAACCTAGGCTGTTAGGCTTTTAAACTAACCTACAATTATAGGTTAGTTTAAAATCATACAATCCTAGGTTAGTTTAAAAATGTAAAGTAGTGATTCACACATCGTGAAGTTAGGTTCTGTTAGGTTAGGTGGGCACATATTACAAAATTAGTCATACTTTAATACCATTTACCGGGTTTTTGTGATTTAAAGGAACCGTAAAACACACTGGAAGAATATCAATTAACTCACCTAGGTAGCCGGCGGGTACAATTCCTCTGTTCTCGACGAAACGCGACATACGCGAATTTTACGTAATGAGGCACTCGTACACAGCCGAATATTACGAATTGAAGCACTAGTTCTTAGGCAAAAATTACGCACAGAAGCACAAGTGTAACGCACAAAAGCACAAGTTCTTGCTGTCTCCGTTTTGTAAACCCGTTGTAACAGTACGTCGTAACTCAGTGCATACTTTTCGAAAAAGATGGTTGGAATTACATGTGACGTCTTCACAGTGACATAACAATCTCCACAAGCCTGCGCCACCATTACTAATGGTGGAATACGTGAAGAAACGTAAACACACTGACTGAAATACTGGTACTATAATTTTAATATGTTTTACGTATGTTAACACTACACTTGCTTGAAAAACAATAAGCTACTGTGTGCTGAGTAAAGTAATTCAATTTTTGTTGGTTTCGGAGGTTTTGTTCATTAATGTAAACAAACATCTCACCTGCTCAATACGTAATTTTGTATAATTTTTAAAAATATGTTGTAGTTATTTTAAAGCCATGCGCCTAGTATATTCGTGTTCCCCGCAACTAGTAGAGTAAGAATATAACAATTTTTGTGGTTTTTTTTTTAAATCCTTTCAGAAAAGCCCCTAAAGTAAAATTTTACCGAAAAAAAAAATATAAACAACATAAACATAACAAAACAAATTAAAATTATATTTATAAATCTTGTAAATAGAATTCAATAATAAAATGTACATAAGGTGATTAACTATTTAAATACACCAATGTATTAATCATTGACAGTCCTAAGCCTGTTAAAGTATGAAGGGAAATTTAATCACAGTTTCAAGTAAGTTGTTATTTTTAATAGTTTAGTGAGATTATTCGTGCGATTAAATATTCATTTCATTGAGTACTATTACCAATATTACCCTATTATTTGCCTATTATATAATAATAGTTATGATATTATATTATCAGCAAAGCATTATATTCAATAATATGATTACTAAGTAATGACACTAATATAACACCTCTATCAACTATCTTTCAGGCGAAGCAAATATTTTGACAGCCTAATTGACACTTTACAGATATAAAATGTCATCAAAAACAATCACATTTTTTTCATATCAGCAATAAATGTAATTCTATATTTTAATAAATATAATTATATACATAAATAAATAAATTCTTTGCTCCAATATTATGACTAAATTATTAAAGAAAGTAAGAACGGAACTAGAAACATACAATAATACAAGAACGTACTTATTTATGATAAAGAAGCAGCTATATGAATTGTAATTAAAAAATATGAATTATTTAAAATGTAGTTTTATATTTTTACAAAATTATAAGCAACGCTACCTGTAATGTATATTTAAACTACATTTGTGAGAAACGACAAAAAAATTTAAAAACCATGAGGAATACTAAGAGGTTTTTAATATTTAGAATAGGTGTTACAGTTTTTCTTTGTGTCTGCTCGGAGGAATGAGTGTAAATTTCGTTATCTCTATACAAGGCGTCAATAGTTCTTTAATAATAAATATATAAATCATTTTTAACACTTTTGAGGTTTCATATTATTAAAAGACCACCAAGAAGAAATTTAACAACTTAAATATTATAACCTGTTTCTCAGTAAATAAAAATATTGGATAGAGATATGACATGTTAAACCAATATAATAATTAAGGGATTTAAAATTATATATTAACATATATAAAATAACTTACATGCTATGTAAGTTATTTTTTAATTATACCAGTAAGTAATGTTTCGGCAAGACCACAGAGCTATTTTTAAAATTGAAGTGTGAAGCTTCCCGCCCCACTTAGCCCACTTGTCACACCACATTAATGCAGTTATCACATCCCCTCTACTGAGGGGAGTCGGCCCGAATGTGCTGGTTTCACTTTGACGTGAACGCTCCTGCATGGTCTGGCACGGCCACTGTCATCATGTCACAGGCTATAGTCACTGCGCCCGAGCGGGCTCACGGAACACGTAAATCGTGCGTCACAATGCGTGTCCACATCGTAAATCGTGCATCACAATGCGTGTACACATCATAAATCGTGCATCACGATACGTGTCCACATCGTTCACTTTTAATCTTGTCATTACAGTAACCGAGTGATCCAACCGAGCTCCTGTGGTCTCTCTAGAGAGAACTTTATAATTAGGATAGGAATCAAGTGTTAGAATGTGTAGTAGATAGTATTATAATGTATCACCCACTGGCAAATGTCCATTAAATTCGCTCTTAGGGGATTGCGAAGTAATAGCAGAATAAATGCATGCCACATGCATATTTAACGAGGGGTAGAGTAGCAAGGCTAGGGTATTTGAAGTGTTCTATATAATTTTCCGAGTGCAATTGTGTGTCTAATCAAGACCATCATTGTCATAGGAAATAATTAGTCTTTATTTTAAAATCTTCACATTCCGGTCGTAAAGTGCCCCAAAACTTAACAAACCTAAATTATCCACGTGCTGTGCAAGGCACTACATAATAAAGTTTTGGATTAAAATTAGTGTTTAATTAAGAACTCTTATCTCTCTATGGGATTATGGAAACTTACTCAGAACGTTTCAGTGTTTTATGTGTATATGTTTCAAGTTATATGTTAATGAGGTCAGTTAATTAAATGACATTGCGGAGTGGCACGAGCTCTCGGCAACGATGCTGCTCACCCACGCCATCTCCGGCAGTCTGATTCCAGGGGTCTTAGGTGCTGCATGTGTGTCGCGTCGTGGGGGACGTTCATATTTTGTTCTGAACACTTAACTGCAATAAGTTAACATAACTTACTGGAACTTTTATTTAGTTAACAAACAGTATTCTCCGAATTCGCAGCACCACTCTGTCAGCTCAATTTACCAACCCTGGAGGTTTAATTACTATTGTAAGTTTTCGCGCCATTCTTGGCCTCTTTCTACAGCAACAGCAGCTGGCAGGCCTCGTGAGTCAGGTCCGCTTTAATTTGCATTGTATACAAGTAACTGTGTACACTATTCGGCAATACAATTTGCTTGAGTTAACCGAAACTTGTGAGTTCTTATTTTGGAACCTGGCCCTATCCAGGAAGTCATCGACATCTCAAGGCGGCATTCTTCATTTACATGATAAAAAAGTAATACTGAGGCATGCTGGGGAGCCTTAATGCCAAGGCTATATATTACATTTTCCTGTAAATTTTGTATCATGTGTGTCAGAGGATACAGCCACCTGGTCATTTGGCCCATGATCCTGAGAACTGTGAATTCGGACTCACCCAGTGAGCTGGCGCCCATTCTATTAGAAATAGGAATATTGTGTAATATTCTGACATTTCTCAATATAGTCGCTAGACGACATCCACATTACTATCCCCAACTGCTCAGGTAACATGAAATAGCTTGCCGAACTAGGAGTGGAAAAAATAAAGTGTAACAAACACATGTGCAAATCCGGAGAAGAAAGGACAGTCGAACCTAAAATTCTCCATTTGTGCTGTTTGTCCAGAAAGAGTGTGGTCTATGCTGTCATTTTGTGGTGTAGGTCAGGCCCACCCATGACAATAGACTCTGATGTCACAACCAACCGGTCGTCAAGTGCACACAACCTCTGGCGACCATGCTGCGGTAAACAACTGGACTGGATGATACAATCCACGTGCGCGAGGAGCCCATGAACTGTAAAGGCCGCTGCCTTCCGGGAAGATGGTCTGCGATTACCACTAAGGACCGTGATACCGTATTGCATAGACCGCATTTTCTGTGTGCAACCACGTCGTATGATATACAAAAGACTGTTGAGAAATGGAGTACAATGCAACTGTACCATCCAGCTGTCAGTGTATTAAACACCTGAACATTCAATCCCTTCGACCAATATAACATATGCGGAGGTATATGCCCGTTCCCGCCGACCGAATACGATGCATACTTCCTGCCTCCACTCGCTTCCACAGCGTTTGCCCACTGCTGCGCGCGATTNGAGGTATATGCCAGTTCCCGCCGACCGAATACGATGCATACTTCCTGCCTCCACTCGCTTCCACAGCGTTCGCCCACTGCTGCGCGCGATTCCCATTTGCGAGGGTTGGCACTGACTCTGTGTGCTGTGCTACATGCCAACGTATAAAACATACGAGTTGCTTACACCACACATAATGGATTACCCTGCGGCACCATCAGTTGCAGTGCTTGTAATGCACAGAACAGTGGACAACATGCCGGCCAGAAATCCCAGAGCATGAGCTTCAGCCAGCAACCGATGAGTGTCCATACAACAATCAGGGTTCAATGTGTCCTGCAGAATATTGTGTGAACCCCGAAAAGATGTGCATAAACTGCAAAAAGTGTAACACGATTTCTCACCTCGCATGTGTGTCCTTGGGGAAATGGCAGGCGGTCCGCGAGGTAATTTTTAGGTGTAAGCAGTGTGAACAAAATTTTGAGCGCAATATTTGACCATACCGGAACCCTCACTAATAAAAAGGGAAATTGATGTACTCATCAAACCTATGCTGAAATTATGTAACTATTAAACTCAGCGAATGGAACTCGTGCTAGCCATGCCCGTGTGACAGCGAATTATAGCAGCCAGTGGGACACAGTTCAAAACACCGGGGCTATCAGCCCCCGAGTACAGGACAAGCCTAATGGGCAGAATTATGTGAGACCCGCCAAATTTTAGTCATTCCCATAAATTTCCGGCCAGACAGATGAGGACGCACACGCATTGCCCAAAAAGTGTGCACTACCCGATTACAATGGTACAGGGTTAGCAAGAAAGAGGGGGTGAGTGTCATCGGGAACCAACTACTCGGGGCAGCAAAAGCATTGAAGCGATGGTGGGGTACGGGGGGTCCACCACAGTATACACCATGTCCTGGGGACAATTCGTAAAGAAATTTATGGCCAGATAAGCGAATCGTATACCACATTAAAACAACAGGTAACCCTGTTTACCGAGCAACAAGGCGCCACCGAAGACCTGGACATTTCGTAAGTTAAAAGTTCAGTCTAGTCGACAGATATTATCCACATCTCCTGGAGGAAGACGTGCTCAAAAAGATCGTGGAAATGGTGAGATACGAATACCGACCGGGTGTACGGCCCATTGGTGTTCAGCGGAAACAACTCTTCCAAAGAATAGCTGTGAGAGTAGCACGTGACACGGAGAAGCGCAAGGCATAAAATTTTAATGTCCGCAGTAAAGATGGGTGGACAGATGCACTGAACAATAGTATGGACAAACTGGACGTCCGATTGGAAGAGGGGCATAAGGGATCATCCCAAAATTCTGGATGTCAATAGTGGGAACGGCCCACCAAACGTGCCTCGCTGCTGCATATGTAAGGACGAACAATACCACCAGCACAAAATGTGCCATAAAAGGGACGAGTGAACCGCAGGGAAACGACAAAGCGGAACAGGGTAAATTTGGGCAACCCTCTCCGCCAATGTCACGACCGTAATTCCCGAAACTACCAATAACCAACAGATCCACCATTAACTAGGCCAAGTTAGCCCTGCCAGTGATCAGCTGATCAGAATACACATACGTTTGCATCAGTGGAATATCGTCGCCTTATTCGATATAGCTGTGTCTCATAACTTCGTGCGGGCGGGGTTAATAGGCCAACAGCTGATCAACAGGGACAAACAAATCGTAACAATTAGCCACATTTAATGGGACCAGCAAATGTTTGGTTGAAGTTCAAGTATAACTACACATTCGTGACTGTTCTACTATGGACATCATCGACCTCGTCTCCGACGAGTTACGAGAGGATCTGATTCTTCGAGTGCCATAGCTCAGACAACACAACACCATTATTTAAATTGCCATGGACCGCATTCACTACGGTTTGTCCGAACGGCGAAGTGTGTACAACCTAGGGTATCGCAGAGGAAACTGCGAATAATCAGTCCAACTAGACACGTTCGACCACACTGTACCTACAGAACATAGGGCCACGATCTAGCGAGTCCTGACCGAACGATGGGACGTATTTGCCATGACAAACCCCCTTTAAAGAATGAGCACTGCAGAACGGCAGAACACCCGATAGCACTAATTAAAGTTGAAACCCTTTGATCCTCTCCTTGTGATTATGATCCTTTTCACCTGATCAAGGAAATGATTAGGGATGTGGTAATAGAACCCTCGTAAAGCAATAACAGCTCAGCTATTACTCTGGCCCCCAAGAGAGATGGGAGCTAGAGTTTTTGCATGAACTTCTGCCCGCTCAACCAAGTGACCAAAAGTGCCCGCCCCCACCCTAAACCAATGTGAACTCTGTACTAAACATGTTAGGGGACACCAAGATTTTATCTTCCCTTGACCTCAGAAGCTACTATTGGCTAGTGCCAGTAATATTTGAAGACCATTACAAGACCGCATTCACGGCCCCTGATGGCCACCCTTTTCTCTTTTTCGACATGCCCTTTGGGCTAAAATGCAACCCCTCCACCTTCCAGAGAATGTTTGTCCGCATCCTGGATGGGCTGATAGGGGAGTCTACGATCGCATACCTAGACGATGTTGTGATCTGGTCAAAAACATAGGAAGAACATGTACAGTCCCTATCCCTCGTCTTGGAGCAACTGGCTTTCAATGGGTTCATGTGTGCCCACGAAAAATGTCATATAGGGAAAACGTGTCTTCAATACATGGGTTGCATGGTCGATGCCGAGGGTATCCAGCCCAACCACGAACAATTGAAGCTAATTCAAGACTATCCCACACCCAACATGCGCAAATATGTGCCGAAATATTTCGGGCTTATAAATTGGTTAAGCCTTTACATACTAGACTTCGCCACGATAACAGACCCACTAACCGTCCTGTTATCAACACAGCGGCGTTTCCAATGGAACGACGACGTCCAAAACGAATTCGAAGACATCAAACACAGATCCGAACAGTGTGACAAACTGTCCTGTTTACACCCCCAGAAGCATTTATATCTGCAAACAGATGTCTGTCAAGAGGGGCTTGGCACCATTCTATTTCAATATGATGAGGGGGAATGCAGAGTCATAGACTACAGTAACGCGAATTTTGCCCCAACAAAATGCAATTACGATGTGAACGAGAGGAAATTCCTGGATTTTGTATAAACTCTTAAACACTACAGCCAACACCTAGAGTACCAACGATTCACATTGAGGACCAACAAATCGGTGTTTCATGTGTTTGCAAAAACATGTGCACTGTCCACAGCAAACTCACACTGTAGTCTATGTTATTACAGGTCTATTATTTCATGGTAGAAAGCGTTCCGGGCGAAGAAAACCAACTAGCTGATGTCCTTTCCCTTGCGGCCTGTACAACCGAAATAGTATGTGATGAAGACGAGTGCGAAGTCCTATTCCCGCCAGACAGTACGCCGGTTGCCCGGCTACATCATATCACCATAGGCATGAGTAATGCCACCCAAGACCTAACAAGTGATGCAGTTTTCAGACGCATACTCTCCACACAACAGCTGTCTGCAAATGCCGCTGAGCACCGGGCACAGTATGCCAGATAACAGCTGGCCAACTGGCGCACGGTCGATAATTGCCTGGAGACCGGGCTTGTAGGGGTAGGGGGAACTGGTGAATGCAATCTGGAGGAGGGATAAACGTTCGTCCTGGAACACTCTCATGCCAGCCACCAAGTGGCACACTCAAGAGCCGCACAAACCCAGCGGAACATACTACCCTACTATTTCTGGCCACGGCTCACCTGACAAGTACCGGAATTTGTAAGTGTCTGCGAAATATGTAACCGCCTGAAAATGTGCCGCGCCGATGGCGGTACTCAACAGCAACCCTGTGTACCAGAGTAACCCTTTGTAACCACTGCCTTGGACCTGATGAGACCATATCCCTGCGCCCCACTCGGGAAGAGATTTTTATTGGTGGTTTCGGATTTGTGCACCAGGTGGTACGAGGCTTATCCCCTCCCGAGTTCACACCTCAAAACGTAGGGGGAGCATGGCAGAATCATTTCTTCGTCCGCTTGGGTTACCCAAAGGTAATCATCTCAGACAACAGACAACAGTCCAGGGGAAAGCGATGGCGGAAACTCTCCACCAAGTGGCGGGCAATACACCACACAAAGGCGGTGTTCCACCCCTTGCTTGAATCCCACAGAATGAAAGCCCCAAGAGTTCAAGGTGCAGTTCTGGCTTCGTGTGTGGAATGGCCACACTACCTGGGCCACTCACATCCAAGAGATACTGTTCTGCCTGAGAAACCGACAGAACGAAGCCACGGGCCACTCGCCCACAGAATTACTATATGGACATAGTTCTGGCACGACCTGGTGAATATGCATACCCACAAACGACCACGAACTCAGGACCCTCAGAAACGGAGGCACGAGAATGACACTGCAAACAGAGGTTCGAACAGGCCAGGGAAGGACAGGAACGGCACATCCAACAGTTGCTGCCAGAGACCACACAGTCCCCCTTCCCAAGTGCTGCAAATTGCTCAAACAAGTCTATGTGCGAGAACACCAGCACTCGGATGCCTGTGCCAATTTCTGCGCAGCATTCACCCCCCACTGGAGTGGACCACACACATTGGTACGAAGGGGGGGGGGAAGACCGACTACATCATCCAGAGGGGTGAACAAACGCAAATTAAATTATATTATGACCACCTGAAGGCCGCGTCAAAGGTGCCGACACTGGGCGCCATGGTGCCCCTAGGTAACACCAGTCAGCGGCAACTGACCGATATAGTTCAGGTCGTAAAAGGATGGTAATCACCGGCATCAGGCATGTGCGTACTACCAGGTCCACCAATACCGATGGCAGCTTATGATCTGAATCATAAGCTGCCATGCCGTTGGGATGTCCGACTACACGGAGAGCGCCCGAAATGACGACCGACAACCACAACATCCAGCACCACAACCTTTGAGGCTAACCGAGTCACACCCGCACCCCTAGGTGTCATACATGTCACTGAGCTAAATTAGACTGGAATTAAGCATTATGTCCAGGAAAAAAACCCCGCAAACTTGCACAGATACACTGCCAGAACATATCAGGGTATTAACCTCGCACATAAATAAGCTGTGCAGGCTGTATTCCCGGGTTCGTACTAGGATACTTTAAGTCCAGATTAATGAACATAGAGAGCGAATTGATACTTATGTTAGAATCTGGTAAACTGAAATTTGGAATAATAAATTATCCCATTTATGCACCTCATAAAATAGTTTGTGGCTTATGACGAAGGCGTTCACAAAGAAGCGTGATCCAATCCCGCCTCTTCAAGCCACTACAGGCACGGCCTTCATGCTCCAGCAAAAATCTGAGGCTCTGGCTGCTCACTTAGAACTAGCTTTCCAGCTCAATACTGTTCCCTCAGATCCAGTGTTTGTGGCTCACATTTATAGAGACCTCCGAGTGCGTTTGCAGCAAATTTCAGTTGCTGAGGCAGAACCCATGCATGCTGACAAGGTAAGAAAAATTATTAAACGAATGGAAGCGTGTAAAGCATCTGGGTTCGACTCCCTGCAGGCTATAGGTCTCAAGCAACTGCCTGACAGTATACTTGAAGCTATAGCCGAGTGCATTAATGCAAGTTTCAATCTTGCTCATTTTCCTACCTCCTGGAAATGTGCCTCAGTCATTGTATTTCCCAAAATCTGTAAAGACTCGAAACTATTACAGAACTACAGCTCCATTAGGCTGCTCAGTTCACTCTCTAAGATTCACGAGCGTGTTTTATTGCAGCGCCTAGAAAATCACCTTCGTGAAGTAAATATTTTTCCTAATGATCAGTTTGGTTTTAGGAAAGCCCATTCTACAGTTCATTAGCTCGTCAGATTATCTGAGCATATAACTACTACTTTTAACTAGCACCATTACACTGTCGCTGTATTCTTAGATGTCGAGAAGGCATTTTACGAGGTTTTCCATGCAGGGTTACTTTATAAATTGTTTGAGAATAACTTTCCCGATTGCTATATTTAATCATTAGCTTCATATTTAGATAGGCGCTCGTTTACAGTTTCAATTGATGGAGCTACCTCAGAAAATAAAATAATTAGTGCTGGATCCCTCAGGGCAGTATATTTGTATAATATTTATACCCACGATATTCCGTGCCCTCTTAACTGGCATATTAATTTAGGAGTTTATGCAGATGATACATTAATTTACATGTGATCTCGCAAAGCTGAACTTGCCACTCAGTGCGCCCAGGCACAGCACAATGAGCTCGAAAATTATTTTCGCCTGTGGAGAATTAAAGTAAATGTGGGAAAATGCGAGGCTGTAGTCTTCACTCGCCAAAACATTACTCCCTATCTGCTACATTTCACTCTCATTGGGGAGGATATTTCATTTAAAGAAGAGGTGAAATACCTTGGTCTTCCTATGGATAGAAGGCTGACATGGAGACACCATGTGGAAGTCAAGAGAAATCTTGCTTATGCGCACATGGCAGCTTTATATCCACTTTTATCTCGTGGCTCTGGTATGTCACAGAAACATTGCGATTATATAACTTATGCAGTGCCTGCTTGGGCCTAATGTGCACAAACTTATTCAAATTGAATGCAGGTGGTGCAAAATAAATGCCTCCGATTGGCCACAGTTGCTTGCACGCCGAATTGAAACAAGAAATGCTGGACGAAGTAATTCGCAAGCAGACTGAACGATTTTATAAATCAAGCGAGGAAATTTTAAATCCTCTCATAACTGCCCTTGGAGACTATTATATTGATTTAACTCAGCACTATATGCACCGTAAGTCGCTTCTAGCGCACAGGCCTTCTTAGCACTGCAAGTAACGCACTGCAAGGCCAATCATGTTAGCAACTGCACAACTTTTTAGGATATATATTTGTCTATTTAGCAAGCTGTTTGTCTTGTTAACACGCATCCTTAGATTAACACGAGGAGTCCTGAAGGGACATCTCAGAGGTTATTTAGTATAGAATGTAAGGTGCGTATAAAAATAGTCCTCGTGGACTTAGTTTTAGTAATAGGCTAGTTCGGTTAAAGTTAACTCTTTTCCTTTCAGGTGAATTACCATCATATTATGAACCAGTAAAAGCCGGTAAGTGTTGGCTCTGCTAACACTCACTGGCAAATTTATATATTTCCTTTCAGTTTTCAGGATCCACTGGGGATTCGGCGGGGAGAGGCCCAATTGTGCCACTCCCCCCACCAGGGTGATGTGCAAACACCACTCTGGTTAAGCCAGCATGAAATGAAGTAAAGAAAGATGTCCTGCCCCCCACCACTCTTTTCAAGTATTTTCTCTACATATTAATAAAGAGCATGGTTTCCACCCATCTGTTTCCTGTAGCATTTCCTAATAATGCATGCAACCATTTTTTTTATTATTTCCTGTCGAAAGGGCTTTCACTGTGTCTATGCTGGTTTTTCCCTTTCTCTCCTTAGTATAGTAGTTTAGCTATAAGTACACTCAGGGAGGTTATCATGGCCGAAACGAGGCCATGGCAGCCCAATCCCTTGATACCGCGATACATGTCTCCTTGCATGATTTCCTTTCCTTGTAGATGCATGGGGCCTCGCTCTGAGATGCAATTAACTCCAAAAAATAGATATAAAAAAATTTTCTTATGCTGAAACTGTGTGAAGTATTGTTCATAATTGCCATCCCTTATAAATCCCTTCAATAATCCCATAAAGATATTATTTCATAACTTTTCGTTAACAACATCTTGGAAATGGCAATTCCGCATATATTTATTCGTTAGCTGGCAGTATCTAAAGTTCTAGGTAATTATATATTTAAAAAGTACAAGATTAATATGCGTATTTCGAGGAGAAGACCTCTCCATTTTATTTCTTACGAGAAGAAGCAGACGTCATAGTTTCTGCGACTTCCAATTGGCTGAGATCTACTGACGTCATTAAGTCCGGGCAAGATCGTGTATCTTCGTACATAGTAACCATCCGTACTAAACTTCATGAAGTCCCACTAGGCTTAAACCAAAACGGACTGAGCACACGAAATCTTAACTTGGAATCTCCACTACAGGAAGTGCTAGTGCTGCTTCATTTCTAGGCGAGTCTGCGCATACAGCCCTGAGGATGGGACTTCTCTCAAATATCCGGCAAGCGGGTGAGGAATTTTCGCTAGCAGGGATATTGTGTGCCTATCAAGTATCGGTTGGGGGTCTCAATAGCCTACACTTTAAGCCAATGGAGTAGGGATGGGCGGTATATAACCTTACAGATAAAATAACACTGTTCCACAGCGAACCCTGTTAAATAAACAACGGGTTGGGATAACTTGAATATCTGCGCATGCATGTCTGATTCTGAGGCATAAATGTTTTGTAACCGAAGTGATAATGTCTAGGTCAGCGAAAAAATATCTTCATGGATGCACTATCAGAAATTAGCCTATAAGCAAATAGCAAAGCTTCTGACGAATACAATACTTTTATTATCAGCGACGCGGTAATATAATGCTGAATAACAGAATATAGGAATTTCCACCGTGGGTGTTCTTTACTGTTAGCTCTGCGCTTGTTAACGATAACAGCCAGATTCGTAGTTCAGACCGAGCCAGCTAACCGTTCTCGTTGTCGGTTCTGTTGCGTACGAAACGGCGGTAGAGTAGCTGTTCCAACACAACCAGTTATACGCAGTCGGTTTTGTTCCTGTTACCCTCAAAACAGAAACGGACAGTTTCGTTACTGGTGTTCGATTTTGTTTGCGCTCGAAACAGCAACATATAGTTTTGCTAGTAGCGTGTTGTTCAGTAGCCTGCTATGTGCTCATCACTTACAATGTACAGTACTTATTCACGATAATAAAACAAAGGTTAAATTATTAGTACTATTATTATTTAAGTTAATTGTGCAAGTGTCCGCGTTGCAATGAACAAAAAAGAAGTAAATGTGGAAGTACTTATCTGTGATAGATGACGTAAAAAGTGCGCACCATGTGATGTGTGTGGTCAAATAATGTATTTATATATCTACCATTACAAATTAGAAAAAAAAAAAACTTTCTGCCAGTTCCTCTACCGACTCCTAGCACTGCGCACACGCACTCCCATATTTATGAAGCGGTTTCAGGGTAACCTGTTATAAAAACATCGTGTTAGCATATGTTCATATGATCTGCTCGGAACTGCAACATTGGAACCTGTTACAAGAAAATAACGCATACGACCATCCTTACAAGGGAGACGTGAATCGCCCTTATCATACCCCAAGACTAGTTATGACTTTCTGGTGTTGAGGTTTTTGCGAAATACTACTCAGTTATTGGCACGCTGAAGTAACCCTACAGCTATGCTTGGAACCTAGTGAGGCACGGAATTTCTTCCTCAAATCACACAGAGTGGTTTTCAGTAAATTCTCAGCAGACATTGAGGCAAGAGGACAAAATCCTCTATCTAAATAAATTAATGAGTTCCGTTTTATAAGATAGTTCATAATTAAAATTACATTTCTGTATAACAATAAAAAAATACCTGCATTATAAATATATCACTCACAACATTTTTTTACTATATAATAAAATTTTTATTTCTAGTAATGAAACAGGAGCACAAGTTTTATTATATATTAGAAAATTTTGTAAATTATCATTTAAAATCATAATAATTTTATAAAGTAGCGCTACCTGAAATATATATTGGAACTATATTTGTGAGTAACAACACTACAAAAGATATATCATTTTTAAACCTTAAATTAACTTTACGATGTGCCTCGCACAAATTATTATATAAATTGTTTATAAATATTTTGTCCAGTTTTTGTGGTGTTTCCTGGAAGGGATACGCAGAAATTTCATTATCTCTTTTAAAAGCGTCAATCCTTCTTGAATTATTGATATTAAAAAAATGTTAAGCCTTCATTAAGTTTCAAATTTATAACAGTAAAAGTCCACCAAGTAGAATTTTAATAATTTCATTAGTCTGAAATGCATGGCGATGTTACGTGTATAACACAATAAATAATTAAAACAATGAAAAAAATTGTTGCTTGATATTTTGTTACACAAACACACCAGATAATAATGTTTCTGCAAGGTACCCACTGCTGGAGGAACATGCCGGTTCGCAACTCCACGAGCAATGGCTTGAAACAGTGTGCGAGGAGTGCTCCAATCTGCACGACGTCCGAGGTACCGCCGGTGTCAGGTGACAGTCCTACGTTAATAAACTCGAGAGGTAACGTATGAAGGCATAACATTTCGGGCCGACCACTATCACCAAATAACCCCCCAGTAAACTTGCCACCGGGGAAATTAATCCAGCGAGGGGGCAACAACGGCTCCAGAGTTCCAGCAACCACCTTCGTGCGTCCCCTCTTCAATTGTTACGTCCCCGTGTGTGCAAGTGCGGGCAGTGTGAGTGTGGCACCAAGCCAGGCCCATTATACAAGTGTGCAATCACTTTCCATTACTATTAAAAGAGCCTGAGCACGATGTGTTTACAGTTTTATCACAATTCAGGTATGGCTACCCATGCCCCGTCTGGGAAGAAAATGGACTCGCCCATCTCGAGACACCTAATGCCACCCCACAGTATACAAATTTGAGGGTGTAATTAATTTTAATAAACCCATTTATTCCATCTTTCTTATTTAACAAACTAAATGGATCAAGCGACGGACTGACAGAAACAGCTCCAAAGCCTTTTAAAATTAAATTTTATTTTTGCTGTAATTTTTTTATTTTAATTAATTAGTAAGTGTTCACATGTTGTGTATTCAAGGGTTTTGATATGCATGTTCAACTGATCCTTTTGTTATTAGCGTTTTGTATTTTCTTGCGTCTTTCGCCCTTGGCGGGCCTCCGCCATTTTCTTTATTTAGTTTTTAGCACTTGCCGGGAGTGGTCACGCATTGCGTGCCTCTATGCTGTTTCTCACTTAACAATTTAGCTGCAATAGTCATTTTAGTGTATGGAACCTCAATTAATATTCTTACACTTAGATGCAGTACCACTCCCAAGTCCTGCCAGCTCAAAAGCACTGGGAAAGTCTTCAATCATATAATTTGTTTTATGGGTGACACACCATTATTGTACCACATAGGTTGCCAACATGCCATTGCCATTGGGCAATTTGTAAATGCCTCCCAGTATGTTAGTGCAGTGAGTAAAAGGACCTGTTCTGCAAATTGTTTTATTTCACTGCCGGCCACTTCACAGCAACATAATTCTGTGTCCTCTAACCACTCAACTACCGCACCCCACAAGTGATGTGATTGTTGGGCACACAAGTTCTATCGGTGTGTGAGATGGCCCCATTGCTGCAAGTATTTGAGAATTTAAGGAGAAGGGCCGTATTATCAGCATATTGTAGTACCTGGGTAGAGGGAATTTTTTGGGATATATGCTACAAAAATAGAGTAAAAAGTGGGGCTTAGTAGGAAGCGGTGAGGATAGGGTGCAATCTATTTGTATAGGGAAGGAGCGGTTGGAAAGGAAACTGTGATTTACAGAGATGATACATTCTGATAATTGAAATTGTACAAGATTTTTTAGTAGGGCAGAATTATGGATGGAATCGAAGGCCTTGCAAGTCAAGAAGTATGAAAATAGAATGTTGTGGGTGAAGTATCCATGTGCGATTGTGTCAATGGCGATGCCTGTGGCATGGAGAGGGGCTTATCCTTTTAGTCACTTTGGAAATCACTGAGAGTAGTGCAATGGGTCTGTAGGACAGGACTGAGTCGAGTTGTGATAGTCGTGCTTAGGGACAGGGACAACTATAGCATGTTTTCAGGGTGTGGGAAAATGGCATGTGAGAAATATTGATTGCATTAATAATGAAGGTAAAATAGAATGTTCCCTTGCAAGTCAGTGATCGTAAGAGATGTGAAGCAACAGCTTCAGCTCTTTGGGCAACTGAGTATCATACTTATTGTATTGCTGTGTCGACTTCATGTTGAGTGGCCAGTAGGCGATTATCGATACGGGGATTGTAATCTTGAGTAAAAGAGAGATTCGCAAGGTCACTGCCAGGGTATCCAGGAGGAGGGATATTTTAATGAAATGTAGATGAGAAGTGAGTAGCTAAAATATGGGCTTGGTTATAAGGTAAGTCAATAGTTGAGCCAGTATGAATGATGGGAGGAATGGTGCTGGGTTTAGAACGAAATTTCATGATAAATTGCAATGCAGTACCATTGGTTAAGATGAGAGATTGCAATTTAATTGCCTGTTGTTGTGCTGCCCAGAATGATATTGCCCATATGACTTGGCAGAGTAATGAATGGAAGTGTTGTAGGTCGTCAGCAGTTCAAGTACGTTGCCAATGTCCCCTGGCTATATCTGTAAATCTGATTAGAGTTCAAAGGTGATGAGGGAATGGGTCACCAGCTATAGGTGGGTGTTGCTTAGGAATGTGTTTGTCTGCGGAAGTGAGAAGAGCTTTCGTGAATTTAAGAACTACATCATCTAAATCATCTGTGGCGTGAGATACATGTGATAGGTCGATGTGACTGTACAAGGTACGTTTGAAATTATCCCAGTCTGCCTTGTGAAAATTGTAGTGAGGAGTGTTAATCGCGAGATGTCGCTTTGTTAAAATGATCTCGCCGTAAACTGGTAAATTATCGGAATCCAAATGTGTGATGGTGCGAATTTTAGAAAGTTGAATATCGTGAGAGGTAAGGAAGGTATCCAAAGTGGAAGGTAGAAAGATCTCACAAGGGAGAAATAATGATGGAGTGGAAGGTATATATACTACAAGACTGGGAGAACAAACGAAGTTTGAATGGCTTCTGCCATGGAACGTGGTAGTATGTCAGCTCCAGCTGCATGTTTACTATTAAAGTCCCCAGCGATAATTATATTGTGAAGAAAGGAGATGGGAAATGGACCACGAGGAGGTGTGTAGTAAAAGACAAAGTTAAAGGCAGGATGGAAGCCAGTGAAGCCGACCACTACAGCCTGACGTGGTCGAGGTTACAAGAGCGGATTTTATGTTGGATTTTTGCCCGGCGCCATAGCTCAGTGGTGAACTAATGAATTGAGGGTCGTACGGTCGACGGCACAGGGCCCTGGTGAACCCTCCGTCAGTTATTTGCTTGGTTGTCGCGTACTTACAGTTGCATTCTTTACATAGAATGGCGAGACTGTCGGCCGTCTTGTACGCCTGAACTATATTACGAAAAAGGCTGGTGATGCTAATAAGGTTGCCCTACAATGATTTGACACTATTTCACATGTTGAGTTGTTTATTCATTGTCTGTTTATAGATGAATAAATGTATGAATGATATGCAAAATGGCCTCAGTCCTTAAGCGGCGAAAAACACGTGGTTTTATGTTGAAAACACGATTGCGTTGAAAACTCTCCAGTGAGAGTATGATGGCTCTCCCCTCAATACTTTAAATAGAATACAAAGTGTTCCGGTAATTAATATTATACTATTGCAGTTAAAATGAGTTCAGCCTACATGTCGATACTGAGGGCCTCGCGGAGCGAGAGACTTACACCGCCGGTCTTGTTTGATTGCTGAGATGAACTGGGGCGAGAATGGAGTCGGCTTCCGCCACTGGTGGCGAAAACCGAAGCCAAGCTGCGAAAAGATGAAACACAGCATGCCACTCAAAGAATATTATGTGATGAAAAATTATATGAATTAAATTAAAACATAAGAAAACATAATGACACCTACGTAAATACACTTTTAAAAGTTGTTACATTATCTCATAAATGTTTGTATTGCACTTTTCATGACGCATCCTCATTACACTAGCCACAGCGTTGCCAAGTATACAGTGAAACACAACCCTGGTTGTAGCTGTGTGTGCAACGATGGGTTTCATGTTTGTTGAAATTATGAACACTAATGAATTACACTTTGTAGCACTTTTGAATGTCTCTCTCTGGCCTTCAAGCCAGTGGGTTTGGTGTAGCTAGTGCGGTTGAAACGACTGCGGCAGTCAGAGTGAGCACAAAGGAGCTCGTGAACTCGTGGTTCACGTCAAGGCTCAATGCCAGAAAGAAGAGGAATGTATTTACAGTAATATGTAATGTCGTTTTTGATGAGGAGAAAGACTCCACCACGAGGAGCAGTTTCTTTTTCTGCACAGTGATAGGTGTATCCTGGGATACGAAAATTTATTTTATGTGTTAGCCAGGTCTCTGTGATGCCAAAAATAGGAGGATTATATTTGTCTAAAGGTAGTTTTAATTCAGGAGAGCTGTAGAGGAGAGATCTGGTGTTCCAAATAAAGATGGAACTCATGACTGATGAGGAGGAGGATTGGGTGTGTCATGCTTTGTAAAGCTGTCACAGATTCTGAAGACTATTGATAAACCAGGTATTAAAATGTCCCATTTTTAGTTTCTGTAATATTTTGCATATATCTAATATTTTTACAACAGTTCAGAAAGTCTTTCAACGAGGAGATGAGTGATTGATCAGAGATATTGACGTGAACCACGCGTCCACGAGTTCCTTGTGCCCCACTCTGACTGCAGCAGTCAAAACAACTTCAATAGCTACACCGGGCCGCACCAACTACATCAGACCAAGAGTGCGTAGCGCAGGTCGACAAGAACAGAACCTGCACCTTTTTGCCGAAAAGGATTATGTAACTCAAGTGTCCGCCCTACTCATGTATTACAAGAGTTAACTCTTTTGATAAGGGGGTAGACGATCCGAAAAGGTGTTTACCCCAAAGCCACAGCCGTTGGACGCATTGGCAATTAGTCGTTGCGTCCTTGCAACTCGCGCAGCTAAATACGATGCAACGCACCACCGGGTGACGTTATTTGGCTGGTAGGCCAGAGCTGAAGAGATTGGTGCCCCAAAGTGTCATCCAGTAGTGTACAGAATTTTTACAAACATATTTAACACAGTCACCGCATTCACAGCTAGAGTCAGGGGTGTGTTTTATTGTAATAATAGCAATCAAACATGGTATTCCTCACCCCTTTGCCCAAGTGGACTCGTCCATCTCTTCAGGAGACAGCCACCTGGCAACACTGTAGCCAGTGGAATTCAACGTATCATCGGAAGTGAATTTCGAACACTTTTATGAAAAAATGTAATAACGTATTTAATGTGTATTTATATAACAGTAATTATGTTTACTAAAAGGGAGATTGCCTATAAAGGCCTCCAGGATTGTAACAAAGCATTTAGTGTGGTGACATTCCCTGTCAACTTCACAACTTCAACATTAACAGACATTTCTTAATAAACGGGTGTGTCACCAATGTGTTTAATTTAATTTATACAATTTTTCACCATCACAATCATATCACAGAGTGTTCATGTTATGTTTCATTCACTCGCAATTTGACTTCTGTTCTCGCCACTCCTGAAGAAAGCCGACGCCATTCGGCCCAGTTCGTCTCAGCACCCGGACAAGACCGGCAGAATTGGTCGCCCGGTCCGCGAGCCCCCTCAGTACCTGCATATCGGCTGCAATAATTTAACTACAATATATATATATATCAGCCACCGTAGCATTTGTATTATCTTTAATGTACTGAGAGGAGTGCCACCTGCACTCTCACCAGAGAGTTAAATGCAATCGCGTTTCAATATAAGACCACGTGTTTTTCACCGTTTAAGTACTGGGTCCTTTATCATGTATCATTCATGCATTATTCACCTGCAGCGAGGACAGTGAATAAACTTCTCAACCAAGTGAAATCAGTGTTAATTCATTGTAAGGCATCCTTTGTAGCATCAACCGCATTTCGTTAGCATATTTCAGGCGTACGAGACAGCCTACAGTCTCGCCATCAGATATAAAAAAGTGCAACCGTAAGTAAGCAAGTGTTTCAAGGTATTGTATTCTTTTGGGACAGCCTGAGTAGTTTGCAGGGTGTTAACCTGTTTTACATAGGCAACACGTGAGTTTCGCATCTTTCGTTCTATCACATTGTGTGGACATGTGAGGACCCCACAATGAACACTTCTGACATTATCATTACAGTTGTGGATTGTGTGTCCGAAACCCTGGCACCTGTAACATTGGACCAACTTGTCCACACCACGATAAAGCTCTACTTTGATGTCCACACTATGTAGATTTGTCATTTTGAGGACCTGTTGGAGTTGTGATGTCCCATCAAGCACAACCAAGCATAATGGGAATGGTTCTGGGAATTCGCCTGTACTCTCCATGTGGATGACTTTGAGGATACGGATGCTAAGTTCTGTTACAGATTATGATGTGTCTGAAATGAGAGTATCTATGAGAAAATTTCTGATGACCATGCGGCAATTGCTGTCTTCAGGGCAGGTCCTTGTATGAAAATGAATGTTTTGTGAATGGAGAATGGATAAGATTTTTTGGTGGTCATTCTTGCATCACATTTGAAATGTTGAGGAGTGTTAGTAATGGGTTTATTTTAAATACATTTGGAATTCATATCGGAGTAATGACATGAGTTTTGTGCCATTTAGAGAAAGACTGGCTTTGCCAACAATGAGAAGTGGTTTCTTATTTTAGGTTTGAAATTAATCAGGAATAGGGTTTTTTGATGCCTGTTGACGAGTTGAAGATGATGATGTCACAATTGAAGGTGCAGAGGTAACAGGTGTTTGAAATTGAGAAGTGCAGGTTTGTCGAGTTGAGTCATCATCAGTACTAGATGTGTGGGAAGTCTGTTATGGCATCTCTATAAAGACTGCTGTTGTTGTTTAGGAGCCGGCATCTTTAAAGTCTAGGAAGCAAATTTTGATTTACGGTGAGCGACTGTTCTCCAGTAATCTTGTTCTCTACTTCAATCGAAAGTGATTGTGTCTGCTGTTATGAAGCCTTTATCTAATCAGCCTTCTGGGTCTTCCATCGTGTCAGGAGTGGGTGCAGGTTGTTGTTGTAATGGAAGAAGTGGAGTGTTGGAAGAAGAAGTAGCATAAATGTTTGCTTGAGTGGTAGTGATTGAGGCAGTGTTCGAGAAAGTGGATGTTGAGACAGTGGATGTTGAGACAGTGGTTTTTGAGATTGTTGAGCTTGGTTGTTGGGGATAAGGAAGCTGAATTGACTTGAATTTGAGTGCGCCCCCATGAAGATAATTGGTTATGACACCCTCTAATGGGATGTTTGACTTGGGAAACAGTAATAATTGTCTTAAAAGAACTGGGTTGGTGGAGATGTTGGAAGTGGATGGAGGAATTTAGTGTGCTTCAATGAAGTCTTAATATTCTTTGAAAGAGGTTGGATATGATAAAAAGAAATGCCTTTGAATTTGGGATAGATCAGTAGAGGCGAAACCATGTAGTGAAATAATTGTGTTCTCTTTTGTATGGAGAGTTGGATCTGTGTTAATGGCCGAGTCGTTATTTTATTAATTATCATGTGCTTGGTGCACTGGAATGTCAGAATAGAGAGTGATGACCCGGTGGCAGAGATTGGTTGAGAACCTTTTTTGGTGGTGATTAGGTAGTTGTAAGAGACAGAAGACTGGATGATGATGTAATTACCACTTTGCTGATTGGTAATGTTTCTGTGTTGAATTGTGCAGAGGTGAAATTGTAAACAATCCTAGTAATCAACAGATTTGTGTAATTTTTTATTTTTAGATTTAACTTTTGGTGGCTGTAAATCTGGTGTTGGCCAGTCACGCCCACTGCCATTAAGAGGACTGGTTTTCTGTTGTGGTCTGGTTGAGTTATCAAAAGTGTATAAGACATCAGTATGATTGCCTATGACTTTTGTGTTTGTCATTATGACCTTGAAAAAAACTTAGAGGGGTGAACTACTAGTCTTGAGAGCCGATGAGGGTGAAGCAAGGTGAGGATGGAGCAGCGCTGGAACGCAAGGGCGGGGGAGAAGGGAAATCCCCGAGTAAACCCGCCCGACCAGCGGTATCGTCCAGCACGATTCCTACGTGCGAATATCAGGGAGCGACACTCGCCGGGAATCGAACCGGGTTCACCTTGGTAAGAGGCGAGTGCTCTATCCTCTACATCATCGCGCCCCCTCGTTATAAGGGAGTAAATCTGTGATTCCGCTTTCACCACTGCTAATTAAGATGCCAAGCTTTGCTGATTGGTAGTTTTTCACCAGAGAAATGTAGTGCGAGACAGTGAGAAGTAGGTTGATCTCAGAAGCATCCATGTGTTGACCATAGAACCAACCCTCTGATGAGTAGCAGAGATCACTGGAGTGTCGAATACCCTCCCCATAACGGGTCAGCACTGCAGAGACCAACTTCGAATGCATGCAGATATGAGTTTCTGCTTGCTGTGTCCAACGATATCTATAGGGAAGGGAGTTCGGAAGTATGTTTGATTTCCAGGCCATCACTACACAGAATATACACTGAAGAGGCAAGAAAACTGGTACACCTGCCTAATATCGTGTAGGGCCCCCCGAGCACGCAGAAGTGCCACAAGACAACGTGGCATGGTGGACTCGACTAATGTCTGAAGGTATGCAGGAGGAAATTCACACCATGAACCCTGCAGGGCAGTCCATACATCCAATCTGCGCCTATTTGAGAAAGGGTTGCATGTCTGTCACGTTTAATGATTCTCGTCAGTCGTAGTTTGTCCCGTTCTTGTACGATCTTTTTCCGGCCGCAGCGATGTCGAAGATGTGATGTTTTACCGGATTCCCGATATTCACGGTACACTCGTGAAATGGTCGTACGCGAACATCCAAATGTTATTGCTACCTCGGAGATACTATGTCCCATCTCTCGTGCGCTGACTATAACACCACGTTAAAGTTAACTTAAATCTTGATAAGCTGCCGTTGTAGCAGCGGTAACCGATCTAGCTGCCGCCCGCATAGCGTTACTCTGATTGGTTCCGTACCTCTGTTATTTTCATACGCTCTTCAGTGTATAAGTATGCAGAAGTTAAATGGCGTGGTGGTACCGTCGACATGGACATACTCATTCTCTGATTGGCTTGGCGAGGCCGTGCAATGGGCCTTGTGTCTGATAGGCTACTGCGTTCTGCTGAAGGTTCGTTATCGATTGTTCTGCCACCTGCCAAGTAAATTATAAGGCGAACGACATTCCAAAATGGTGCTGGCCGGTAACGCCATTTTGTTTGCTGGTGCGACTAGAGTCCGCGCACAGAGTACAGGAGGGAGAAAGATACGGAACTCCATGGTAAGCTGTCGTCGTTATTTCAGTTTTCTCGGGGTACCACCCGAGTGTGATAATTGGAGCACTTGATTCTCTCGAGAAAACCCTCACTGCAGCAGGTGGTTACAGTGTTGCTAATAGGCGTGAAGTACCGTCTCTTAGCGTCAAGGACTGCGCGACTCTGCTCGACAGTTCCTTGTGTCTGTCTTTCGTGAGAAAAGGTACTGAGCACTGCCCCCCTCCCCCTCAATGCAGGCGGGTGGTGGCAACGAAGAGAGCCAATCAGTCAACCCAGCTTCGGCTGTTTGGTTGCAATAAGTACTCCTCGAACGGCTAAGAGGGCAGTTGCTGAATAGTATAAAGCAGTACCGGGGTGAGGCGGTGGTTTACGACCACTTGCCCAAGTCACGAGGCTTAAGCCTCTCGAGGTTAAAAACCTCTCGAAATGCTTGGTACTCAGTGTACCAAAAGCAGCCCGGACAGCTGTACACGGGGAGTCTTATTGAGCGAAAGCAGTTTGTTAAGATCTGTACACAGGGCCTCTCTTTAAATAAGGAGAGGGCCGTGTACTACCTCAAAAGAGTTCTCGACGACTCAACCGTATGGGACCAGATCCTGCCCCGATCCTCGGTGGAGCAGGCATGGCTGAGGAAACTGCTTCCCTACATATGGGGACAAGACTCGCAAGTAATGGTGATGACTGTGATTGAAGCTTTATAGGCTGTGAAGGAGCCAGGTGTGGGCGACACCGAAACTCCTGAGCCCGTAACTGATGAACCGGCTAAGGCAACACCGGCAAGGGAACCACTACTAGATAAGCACACGGCTATAGAAAAGGATTATGAAGGGTTTCAGTCGGAGACAGCGAGGATGATGGAAGACATCACCTCGTTTGTCACCGATGACAGGAAAAAGGTCAATAAGGAGGCGGCCAACTTCCTCCTCCCGAAAATACTACGGATTAAAGCTTTGTTGGATTTGCAGTTGCTGCGGAATGCAACACTGCAGGAACAGAACAGGAACCTGACGGACAGAGTGACCTACCTTGAAAGGACTCCTACAAGCAGACCCCCAGTAATGGGATCACCTGCTGAAGCCCAAGGAGGGAGAAGGCAAACCAGACGAGGTAAAGCAGAAGCTTAAGTCTTTGGATCCTGTGCGGGAACAGCTGCACGTAAGGAATGTGCGAACAGTGGGGAAGGGCGGCCTCCTTATAGAAACCGAGGATGAAGGGACATTGATTAAACTGCGCAACGTGCAGAAAATGGAAGAGCTTGGGTTAAGGGTCGAAGACCCTAAACGTCGGGGCCCAAAGATCATCGTTTACGATGTTCCGAGGGAATATGACAACCCGGAAGTCCTTGGCACGATGTGGGAACAGAACTTCCAAGAGTAGGAATTCTCAAGGGAAGATTTTGGCACAAACACCTCAATCAGATTCCGAACAGGTCCCAGCAGTGTCAAGGACAAGGTCAACAATCTTGTCCTCGAAACCTCGCCGGCTTTGAGGAGAATGCTCATTGAGCGTGAACAGGTGTACGTAGGATTCCAGAGGTGCCAAGTCAAGGACTACTTGGTACCTGTGAGATGCTTTAAGTGCCAGGGATATGAGCACATTAAGGAGAGGTGCAAATCTCCCCTGGTGTGCTCATTCTGTGCGGAGACTGGGCACAAGTACACTGAATGTACAAAGAAAGAGCAAGAGATCAAATGCTCGAACTGCGTTCGAGAGAAACGCAAAGGTGTGATCCACAGAGTGGGCTCGAATGACTGCCCAATACATCAGAGGCAACTGGCCATAGCACTTGACAGGACTCAGTATGTCGAGTGTGCTCGCGCCACTACGCATCGGGCTGATTAACTTGATTAACTTGTAGAGGGCAGCAGTTCCAACCATGGAACTGTTTAAGGTCGGAATGGAACGAAATCTGGACATGGTATTGATCCAGGAGCCCTACCTGCATCAGGGAAATGTGCCGACCCTCTGCGGTCGTACTGTCACCTTTCGGGAAAACCCAATGGCAGGGATTTGGATAAGAAACCCAGAAATAAGCTACATGTCAATGACCACAATGTCCAACACGCATCATGCATGTATAAAGGTGGAAATAGGTGGTGTGAGTATGGTGATAATCTCATCATACTTTCAGCCCCAGGATCCTTTGGACAAGCACCTTTCCTGGAGGAGTAAAATCCTTCAGGACGTGACAGAAAACCTGATGATCATTGGCGTGGACTTGAACGCCAAATCGGAGATGTGGAACTCTCCGGTGACAGACGCATGCGGGGAGGAGGTAAACAGGTTCCTCGTAGAGAACAATCTGCAAGTTAGTAACACCTCGGGACACTAGCCGACTTTCTGGTCGTCCGCCCACGATAGCGAAAGCTAACTTGATGCAGCAGCAGTGACGGCGCGGGCCGCTGAGCGTATTGGGGACTGGATGGTTCTAGATGAACTTGAATCCGATCACAAGCTGATAATGTTCACCTTCCGGTTGGGCAGAGCAACAGGGGTTGAAAATACGAGGCCAAGATATATCACCGCAAGAGCCAACTGGTCTCTCTATGACAGAGTACTGCAGAAGAATCTACAAGCATACCGCAGCAGAAAAGACCAAACTGCTGACGAGATGGCGGTAGGATTGACTGACGCGATTATGGGGGCCTGCCGGGAAGCGATTCCCAGGGTCTCCTGTAAGACGCCTCACCATCCATGGTGGGATGATGAGCTTGATCTCATTAGACGAAAGGTGAAGAGATCTCGCAAAAAGTTCAAGCGCGCCTACGTCCCTCTGCGAAGGGAAGTATTCATCATGTAGTACAATGTCTTGAGGGGCGAGCGAGTATAGACGTACTCTTCTCAAGAAGAGACAGCTTGCCAGGAGAGAACTTGTAACGGAAAAAGGCAATGAAAACCCCTGGGGCCTTGTCTACCAGTTGGTGTCCAACAAGACCAAGAAAAACGAGGAGCTTCCTGCCCTTGTACATAATGGACAAAACTTGCAGTCTGCCAGAGATAACGCGAAGCATCTCCTGGAGGTCCTCCTTCCGGATGATGACTTCGAAGGGGAGACAGAGTACCATGAACACCTGGTAGCTATGGCAGAGAAGCCCAGTACAGCTGAGGACACGGCTGAGTTCACGTTAGATGAACTGGACCGCACTGTCCGCAGGACAAAGCTAAAGAAAGCACCGGGACTGGATTGTTTAACTGGTGAATTGCTCCTCCGGGCATATCCCAGAGTGAGAATCGAGATGCTTTCCTTGTATAACTACTGCCTAAGAACCGGCAGCTTTCCCATTGCCTGGAAGAAAGGCCTGTTGAAAGTGATCTTTAAAGGTGGAGGAAAGAATCCCTCCCTCGCGAAATCATACAGACCCATCACGCTCTTGAGTGTGATGGGGAAAACTCTGGAACGCCTAGTCAATGCACGACTAATGCAGTACCTTGACATTATTCAAGGTATACATGCAAGGCAGTATGGTTTTATGCGGGGGAAAAGCACCGAGAAGGCCATAATTGATATGGTGAACCAGGTAAGGGAGAGTACCCAGGAATACGTTCTTGCTATTTCTCTGGATATCTCGGGGGCATTCGACAATGCCTGGTGGCCACAAGTCCTGTGGCAGCTGCGGCTCCTCGAAAGTCCGGGAAACCTATATGGACTGATCAGGTCTTTTCTTCGTGATAGGACGTGTTAAGTTCAGGTAGGGGAACATGCTGAACGGAAGCAGCTAACAAAGGGTTGTCCTCAGGGCTCTGTGCTGGGACCTATAGTTTGGAATGTTATCTTTGAAGGACTGCTTAGGCTGAGTTTACCGGTTGGCTGCGTGATTTACGGTTATGCAGATGACGGACTTTTGTTGATACCCGGCTAGACTAGACGTGAGATGGATGACAAGACTGCCTCGGCTTTGGAGATGATCCAGACATGGGCCGACGACTTCAAGTTGAAGTTTTTTGCAGAGAAGATGCAAGCAATTCTTCTTAAGGGTAACCTTAGGAGGAATCCTGTCATACGATTCAATGGCCGGGTAGTCCGTCGGGTTCAGGAGATGAAGTACCTAGGAGTTATACTTCAGGCCCGTCTCTCGTTCGTGGATCACGTAAGTTATGCGATGAACAAAGCTGTAGTTTTGTTTCATAAGTTGAGGGCAGTGGCTCCTGCGAACTGGGGGCTTTGCTACCGCACGCTGAAGATTATGTACTCGGGTGTCTTCCTGGCCATAGCGACCTACGCCTCTGGTGTATGGTTTGCTGAGGTTGGGAAGGCTCACGTGAGGCGCAAGGTTATCAGTGCTCAGAGAGCGGCACTTCTGGCTGTTACCAGAGCCTATCGAACGACTTCCAACGACGCCTTGCACGGCACTGCCGGAGAGCTTCCACTCTACCTCTTGCTGAAGCAACGAGGTAAAATTAGCAACAGGAAATGGTGTGGTTCCCTCATCCCCGAGGAAGCCAAAATGCTGAAAGAATCAGCCATTAACGACTGGCAAGCGAGTTGGGATTCATCGGCAAAAGGTCGATTGACATACGATATCTTCCCGGACGTCCGGCTTAGGCTGCGGGCTTGGTGGCTTGAAATAGGCCACTATAGTGTGCAGTTTTTGTCGGGCCACGGGAACTTCAAGGCAAAGTTGTCGTCGATGGAATTGGTTGACACGTCGGATTGTGGGGTGTGCGGCGTACCAGATACTTCCGTGCACCTGCTCTCTGAGTGTCCGAAGGTTGAAGACCTCCGTGTCTCTTTCGAGAGTGTTCACGGGGAAATCGATCTAAGGAGAATGCTCAGGGATCGAGACTTAGCACCCACAGTAACGAGATATCTGACCAGCTTGGGTAAACGAAACGAGAACTTCGATGTGTGGTGGCAGAGTACTAGTCTCAGTAGATCGATTCAAATGGAAACAACCGGATCAATGGAAAACAGCACCANAATGTGTGGTGGCAGAGTACTAGTCTCAGTAGATCGATTCAAATGGAAACAACCGGATCAATGGAAAACAGCACCAGTAGTCATGGCTGAACATCTCTTCCCCAATGTCGTGCTGGAAGAAAGGATCACCGACTACGATCAGATTTCCTTGGAGGAAATAATACCGGATCAACTAATTGTGACGCAGGCACAAATTCCCACGATATCTGGGTCGATCCTGCATTTAATCGACCCAGAAGACGATAAACAACCAGAAATGGATAAAAGAGAGCAGTCGGGTGATGGGTGGCCGTGTTCCTGGAACCCGGTCCTCTACGTCCGAGAGGGATTCGAAATGCTCACGAATAACATGAGCAAGTTGATCAGGGATAATAGGAGACGAACCGTATGCGCCATGAAAAGGGTGAGGAAGCATGAGGAACTCTGTCCGGAAAAGGAGGAACTTCCAGTAGTGAATGAATTCGAACAAAAAATGGAAACAGAAGTTACCCTTCTGAAGATGCTCGTCCGGCAGAGTGAATCTGTTTCACTAGACGATAAGATCACTACTATTGAGTGGCCGTACAATAGATTGACGATGGACGCATCGGTTCAAACCTGGCCAGTTGGGGCTAACCCCAAGGAACCCTGGGAGCTTTATGGTGAGGTGATCCGCGGCTCCCAACTCTCTCGGCTAGAGGAACCGGCCATCCTGATGGTGGCTGTTGCTCTCTTTGTAAGATCCCTGGAAGGTGGGGACAAAGTGCTGTTCCCCCGAATGGAATGTGTGGATAGGCTGACCGTCGCCCAGGTCGGCCTTCCCACTGAAGCGCTCCATAGCCTCTTGAAAGAATGCTATTGGAGATGGGGAAAGCCTTTCGAACCGACCAGGATCTTCAAGGATGCCGTCCGCACATACGGGAGGCGTACCTTCGATTACACGAAACCCTTCACAGGGTATAGTATGGTCAGGTACTAGTCCTCCAACTCGGACGACATCCAAAATTACCGGATGTGACTTAACCTGGATATGACCTGCCTGTACAAACATGTTTTGTTACAGGCTTCCTGACAACGACCCGGAGATGGCACAGGAATACGAATAATGGCAATGGTAAGATGGCAGGAGTTTTACTCCCAGGAATGGTAATGGTATGAGAATGGTGTGTTTGGCAGACTTGTCGAAGGGGTGCCTCCGGCCACATCCTTTAAAACGGGTGTTGTTGGTTGTGCCTTTCTCGGCAGTCTTGAATGATCGAAACGATAGTCTGCAGCATGGAACGTACTGCTCTCTAGGCGGGGGACAATTCTGGTGAACCGGTTGTCCCCCAAACCTGTGTCCTGAGCACACCCGGACGCATTGGGCCGCGATTGTGATAAAGGGATTTACCGCCATGTTAAATTTTTCCGCGAGAGAAGGCTACGCGCTGACGCGGCAGAGCGTGAATGTGGAAAATTTAGCATATTTTCGGCCAAGCATGGCGGTCGCAAAAACACAAAGTTTCCCGGTGGTACCACGAGAATGGAAAAGTGCCGAGTAAGATCTTGTTTGCAGGAGCTAACGTAAGATAGAAAGTAGTGCTCCTGGTATAACCTTAAATACGTCTCGGCCACCAGGAGGGGAGCTCGGTGAGGAAAACGCCGGTCCCACGGGGAACTTTGTCGTCGTTATTTGTGGACAATTGCGTTGAAGGGGTAAAGAGAGAAAAGCAAATATCTCACGGCTGTGTTACTAACTTCGCCATACTCACTGGTAAATATAATCGCCTTTAATAAACTCTATTAAAACAACAACATGCAATTCTGACGTTAATTTTTTATCATTTCATATTAGGTACCTTTTGCTAACAAAATCTAACTCTTCTTAGACATAAGAATTCAACTGGATTTTTTAAATGCAAACCTGCTCCAATAACCTAAAAATGGCAGATGCAGCCCTCAACAATCACGGCTTTTTGGTAATTTGGAAAGTCTGTAATTAATGTATGCCTTGCAATGTTGCGAAACAATTAAAATGCGTATAGATTGGAATACAAACTATTTCCGCTTTGCACAATTACAGCTCGCGTGCGTTAAATAACTTTACAGCCACGAGGCACGCGCAACGAGCATAAGTGTGGGTTTACAATTGACTTAACAGGATCAGTGTGCCATGTGCTTAGAATGTGAATCAGTGTGTTCAAGGGCATTGGTTTATGAATGGCGTGTGCGGGTCGTGTGCGCGTCGTGTGCGTTCTTGGCTTGACTTAGGATATCGTTATGTTTTATATGGTAAGTACAAGTAAAGACGAAGTAGCCAATCAGAGCACAGCGACATTTGTTGTTGGCGGGAAACTGCATTTGCATCTTGGATTTAGGTTACCTCGTATCGTAAAATCGTATGCCATGAATTATTTCAATCGAGAGGATACCTCTTTATTTAAATAACTGTTCAAGGTCATGTTTTATTTCTTGGACTACGTAATTCAATTCGCTTTATTTAACCTTCTACACATTTATTAACGTAAATGCCCAATGTCGGCGTTGGAATTCCCATATGTAAGATCCCAAGAATTTTTCGAAACGATTACACAAGCAGTAACCACAAATAATGAAATATACGTAAATAATATTCTATCTTGCCCATTTTTTTTTCAGGTAACGCTGGCTGCTATGGTATCCGACGATTTTGATTGGCTAGACTTAACAGTTGCTAGATCAATCGTAAACCGCAACACTTACTTTCCGTGTACTTAACGAGTCTTACTTTCTCAGTATTTAATCGTAAGCCAGCCCTAAGACGAAGATGTCCAGACAGAGAACAGATACACCACCAAAATGAAATAAAATGCACAAATCAAAAGTGGTAATAGTAAATAAAGAAAAAAACGTAACGTCATTCTTGCAACATTTGGTTAAAATTATCGCTACCACGATGTATGTTACTAATAGTTTTTTTTTTTTAAATTATATTGAGTACGATAAATTAAAAGTGGAGTGATTGGAGATATGTCGACGTTGGTGTACCGAGAGTGCGATATTTCCGGTATCACTTGTGTAGGACGTATCCAGTGTCACCCTCCTGAGTCCGCGAAACAGGTGGAAGTTTCACACCTGTTTTCTTATGCACTCTGTAGCCACAAAGTGGGAAAACAAGGCAGGGTATCAACAGAAGTAAGAGAGCTGGATCTGTCCGTTAGCACATCACGCATCAGGAGCCCAGACGTTTCTTGTGAAATACACAAAGGCAATCCTGGGTCTGCAGTTTGTGGCAACATGCCATGTTCCCCCAGCATGTTCCCGTACGTTAATAAAATGCTGCAATCAATGCTGATGGTTGTGAAAAAAAAATTACCTTCGCGCCAACAGGTTTCAAATCCCATTAATCGGACCAAAAATCTCGTAGAAACCTTTTCTGATTACATTCCAAAATATTTAAAACTCTTCACGCAGAAATATTTTTAGTTGTATCGACTTATTAAGAGTATAAATCTATTATGTATACAGGATTATATTTTTGAGCATTTATAATTTTTGGGATTTATAAAGGTAAATGAATCTCCAAAATTTTTTAGCAATTATTTAGTTTTATTAAAAACAAAATATTACAGATACGATAGTTCAATCATGCAGTTGAAAACACTCTATTTACAGAACAGGGGGTAGTGACATACATACATGTGAGTCTAATGAGTGTTACGCNTAACATACATACATGTGAGTCTAATGAGTGTTACGCTACATACCAGAATAATTGTGGCCACAAAATGTGCTCAGATTCCAATGAGATGTACAGTATCTACATTCACCAAAGCATACATCGCTGTACTGGTTGAGACATGCAATGGTATGCTGTTACAATTTCAACTACACTGTCCCTGTAATCCATATTTTGACAGACCAACTACACATGCATATTTTATGCAGNTCTGTTACAATTTCAACTACACTGTCCCTGTAATCCATATTTTGACAGACCAACTACACATGCATATTTTATGCAGTTTTTAATATTACATAGATGATTTAAACTTAATGTATGTAGACCTATTTAGAAAGTGAGGTATACAAACGTTAATACTCTGACTAGCAGTAAATCTATCAAATTTAAGAAATTGAAGTTTCGTAGAATTTACCTTTTTTAAAAGAAAATTAAAATTGCGCTGCCCAGTAGCAGGAAAGGATCTAGAGTTTCGGTTTAAGGGTAGGGGGTCACTTTAACATTTTGCACGTGCAGATCAAAAGTTTTTNCAGGAAAGGATCTAGAGTTTCGGTTTAAGGGTAGGGGGTCACTTTAACATTTTGCACGTGCAGATCAAAAGTTTTTCCATTCGGGGCATGAGAGGGGCAGTGCCTCATCATAATGTTACAAAACAATATTAAATTAATCAAATATATATGTATTTTCAATAATTATAATAAAATCTCATTTCAATTTTTATAACATTTACAGCGCAGCATAGTCTATTCACGGTTACTTCCAAATTTTATGAAACCCTGCTTAAATACTACTTCCACGATATTCCTCCGCCTCATGCAAACAAAGCTTAACTGAGGCGAGTCCTTGAAAATTACGTGAAAGGGATAACGCAGAGTATTCGTGCGCACTCAGTTTAATATAAAGTTTTGCATAAGAACTATTTCTTACTAGTCATTACATAACACAACTATTTTCTCCCTAGTTTTAATTCGTATTGGTTAGAAATGAAATATTACGTGTCATAATAAAAGGTATGCAAAAATCCAGTTTAATAAATAAAAGGTATTTTTATGTTAACTCAAGAATAAAACGCTTGTGATTCATGATATATTTAGGAAAGAAACAAACACGTCACACATGAGGTGATTTTTCAAAGATTTGATTAAAAAAGTGTAAGTAAACCGCGAATAGACTATATCATGTCGGTGTGGGGGTCCTTAAGTGGGTTCATGTCCCCCCCTCCCCCTACCACACCATCTAGATCCACCTCTGCTCAGTGCTACAACGAACACAGTATGTAACTGCATACAACCGTTTGAGCTACAAGTGTGTTTCTCATTTCAGAGCTGACTTTGTGAAATATATGCACCAAAATTACTTCATAGGAAGCAGGGCGGTGTCTCTGTTGGTAACTTGCAGCTACCTGCAGCTAGCCAACAAACTTGGTCCTGGAAGCATTCGTAGCGCGAGATGGCTGAAACCTGGCTAACCCTCTTCTGCATTGAAACAGACTGCCATCGAAACACATTGCAAGCTTATCGAACACGAGTTGTGATTCACTCAACTCCCTCTTTGAAGTTAATCGACTATAGCGACCATGTAGGTAATATTGGTATCGTTTTAATATAAAAATGTTCCCGTGGCTTGGAAATTATTATCACTTTTATTTTTTCAATATTTCATGCCATAACTGCCAGCAGTTAATAAAACATACAGATAATATATTAAGAGCCAAAGTATAGTCGCATATAATGTATAACTGTATTTAAAGATGACAAGTGGAATTTATTTTTTTAACAAAAGTCTGCAATGGAACTGTAGTGGAAGTATTAAATTCAATGATAACTGTGTCGTGTACTGAAGTCGGAGGATTACACGTTTTTTTTTTACTTAACGTAGATTATTATATGTAAATTACATCCTGCAATAAAAAAAACTAATTAAACACAATGATATTTGGTGTGAGAAAAATTATACACACCTTTCCAGGTAATGACTTATAAAACAGATAAACAGTTTCGCATAAGTTTTCCGAGATCCCGCAAGTCGTTGAAACTGAAGTTCAGGAGATCGTCAGATGTTCTTCGCTTCACTTCACTCCGCGCCACTTCCGGTCCTGGTTCTTGTATCGCCTTGAAGCACGCCAGTAGGAAAAGGTCGCCACGAACGCACAGGATTCGCACTCAGGCTTCGCACGTCTGGTTGGTTTCGTGCACCGACGCTATACGAGTTTGCAGGCTCGCGTGATAAGCGACCTCTCCCGCCGGCGTGCGTTCGAGCGAGCGTGGTGACGTCACATGTTCTCGTTGACTCCGAGACCACGCCTGTCATCTCGCGATCCAGCCTTTCCCAAAACTCCTTCGCCCAAGGAAGCGCGCTCGTCGTCAAGGTGGGAGAACAGAGGGCATTTACCTTACGCATTTGAAAATTTTAACATTTTGGCTTTACGATTCGACTCTACGTTTGCTTTCCCGAAATGTTGTTTGTTCCCTATGAAGCTTCGCGTGAATTCAAGAACTCTTGACTTAACGATTTCGAAAAGTCAAAATCAAGCAGCCATTTTGCCTAAAATCTTACACAGGTTCGGTAGAATGAACATTTGTTTACTGTAGGGTGATTTTCATTTCGGTACATTAAACCAAACTCATCTAAATTAAAGAAATGGCAAACGAATGTAATGTTAAGAGGAATTATATGAATTGATACTCACGAATAAAGTAAAGAAGCGATTTTTTTTTGTTTTAAAATAAAATGTTATTTGTAAATGCTTAAGCCAACTCATTGGATAATATACAATGATTTACATAACAAAATACACATTTCTACAACGATTCCGGAACCGTTTTACAATTGTTTTAACTTTGACTTAAGAGCTGCATTGTTTAACGGTGGTTTAGTCAAAGGAAAGTAAATGTAAAGTCAAATGCTAAAGTTTTCTATTGTGTAAGGACCTTAAGTAATGTATATCAAGAGTGGACACTGCCATGTTAGCTAACTAACAACTAAATGGGGGCCGTCGAAGGCAAGTGACATCGTAATAACAAAATTCTAAATTTACAGGTTGGCTATATCGCCAGGCAGCCGTTTTGTTTCTGACATCCTCCGCCAGGAAGCGTAGCAGTCGATTGTCTCGTTTCCCTCATCGCTAGCTAGATGTGTTGGTGTCGTGCTGTTGCCATAAACAGTACAATCGAATCTAGAAACGTTTAAGTGAACTCAAAAAAATCACGCGGGCGCCAGGACTCGACCCGACCATATACGTACTGTAAATAAGGCATCTCGCCGTCTCAGCTACAAAGTTTGGTTTAGAACAGGCGCTTGTAAGATTTATTTTATACGTATTGCTAATTTATTTTTTAGCCCACACTTGACTTAAACATTTGTACGCCACCTCCTGCAAAGAAATAAACATAATGCTATGTTTTATAGCCGAATAGTAGTATATGCGTGATTTACTAATTATTAGAGCCAAATAATACTATAGTTATTCAGCTAATAAAATGAGACGTAAAATATGAGCTGGCCATTTTTGAAATTAAAATTAATATTTTTTAATTTTTGTAAATATACTATTTATGTATTGTCTAATTGTGTACCATTTTTTATGTACAATGAAAAACAATCACTTTTTTCTTGACTAAAATTTTTGTTTATAGTGTTGGTAAATGACGGCCCCAAAATTAGTGGTCTAGTCGGCGCTGTTCAGTGTCAAATCTCTGTGTAGGAGCATATTTGCCGTGCACTATTATGCGAAGTGCCGTTGTGAGTACACCCAGCCTTTCCTGGAAACAAACAACAACCGTTGCATGGGCAGCTTTTCCCACTGTGCGTCTCTTCTTACTTCCGGTACCTGTTGCTTGGTCGGCCTTTTTAGTCTCTTCGCACACGGGCGAGGAGGATCGCGGTAAAGACGGATCTCCCCGGACGTGCCTGACCAGTCAAGTAAGTGTTTTACCACATACACGATGTTCGGCAGAC
>NQII01001908.1:179082-201983 GCA_002778355.1 Clitarchus hookeri | reverse complement strand
ACTGTGACGTCAGGTATGACGTGCTGGCCGAACACGATTTAGGGTAAATACCGATTAAGGGGAACCTTCCCCCACCACTTTGGATTATTGTTTTTTTCTAGCTTGTATGTGTTCTCAAACATTTCCCCCCGTAAGAACCTCTATACCCAACTCGCTATTAACGTTATACACCATTCACAGTTACTTCGCACTTTTCTGAAGCTCTGCTAAAGTTCTACTTCTAAGATATTCCTCCGCCCCGTGTAAACAAAACTTAAAGTAAAGAAAGGTACACCAAATGGACAACGCACCGCATTTTTGAGCACTGAGTGTACTAATATTGTACATAAGAACTATTTCTTACAAGGCATTATCAACACACCTATTTTCTCACTGGTTTTTTTTTTCCTTCGCATTATTGAAAAATTAAATGTTGTAATTTTTTGAGAAAATTTACTTAAATTTTTAGTTAAACGCAAAATAAGGCACTTTTATGAACACAAGTATAAAACAATTGTGAAACATGACGTATTAAGGAAACAACCAAACACGTCATTCATCGAGTCAAAAGTTCGATTCAAAAAGTGCGAAGAAACAGCAAATAGACTGCACACAGCAGTGCAGGTATGGCGACTGAACTACGAACTAATAATTTCGTCACAACATTAATTCTCCCAGAATTTGAAAAATCCAATACTNGCTGGCCGAACACGATTTAGCGGAAGTACCGATTAAGGGGAACCTTCCCCCACCACTTTGGATTATTGTTTTTTTCTAGCTTGTATGTGTTCTCAAACTTTTTTCCCCGCAAGAACCTCTATACCCAACTCGCTATTAACGTTATACACCATTCACATTTACTTCGCACTTTTCTGAAGCTCTGCTAAAGTTCTACTTCTAAGATATTCCTCCGCCCCGTGTAAACAAAACTTAAAGTAAAGAAAGGTACACCAAATGGACAACGCACCGCATTTTTGAGCACTGAGTGTACTAATATTGTACATAAGAACTATTTCTTACAAGGCATTATCAACACACCTATTTTCTCACTGGTTTTTTTTTTCCTTCGCATTATTGAAAAATTAAATGTTGTAATTTTTTGAGAAAATTTACTTAAATTTTCAGTTAAACGCAAAATATGGCACTTTTATGAACGCAAGTATAAAACAATTGTGAAACATGACGTATTAAGGAAACAACCAAACACGTCATTCATCGAGTCAAAAGTTCGATTCAAAAAGTGCGAAGAAACAGCAAATAGACTGCACACAGCAGTGCGGGTATGGCGACTGAACTACGAACTAATAATTTCGTCACAACATTAATTCTCCCAGAATTTGAAAAATCCAATACTGTGACGTAGATACGAGTTCGAAGTTCAGTCCTCGTGTCTGTACTGGTGTGCGAGGTCAATAGGTAGTTGGGTAATAAGTAAGGCCAGTGACTTTTCGCGTAAAAATCGGAGCACACAGTAGACTTCAATACTATATACACACCCCAGCTGTTGTTGTACCTCCGTTGGCTGCTGGCGCCGTGTCCGTCTTTGACCAAGCCACTCAGGACTAAGTATCTCCGACACTGAACCTTCGTGATTCGTGCGCAAACTGTTAACACGGGCCAGAACATTTTTTAGCCAATCAAAGAAGCTGGACGACCCTATCTTGTCTCGAAATATTTTTGCGAAATATCACTGCCCCTAGGTATAGGTGTACTTTCGGAATATTTCTTTAGAATATAAACAAGCCAGGAGAGCCAATAATCAGATAGGGTGAATGTAGTAAGTCGCAAGAACCCTTCCCGCTACATGGCATGACGTCAAACCTGCCGTCGTAGTCGGGGGCGTCCGCCGAACAGCGGGGATGTGGAAAAACACTTGCTCGGTGTCGGTGAATGATCTTCGGGGCGATCCTCCCCGCCCGTGTACGAGGAGATCAGAGAGGCCGATCCAGCAACAGGTGTTGGAAGTTGGAAGAGGACGGTCAGTGGAAACAGCTGGCCCCGCAAGGGGTTTTGGTTCGTTTCGAAGAAATGGGCGGTTGGGCAATATCGCAACGACAGTTCAGTGCGATGAAGCTCCTCCAACACCCTACTGGTGATCCGGATGTGCAAAGACCCCTCTGGTTAATCCAGCGCAAATCAAAATGCAAAGAAGAAGATGTCCTGCCCTGCTCTACTAGTTTTTTCTGCACGCACTTATAAAGAGCACGGATCCTACCCATGTCTCCTGTGGCATTCTCCATTAACGCATGTAACGATTGTGTATTATTTCCTGTCGGAAGGGTTTTTACTGTGTACATGCAGGTTTTTCCCTTTCTCTTCTTAGTTAATAGTAGTTTAGCTATAAGCACACTCGGGGAGGTTGTCATGGCCAAAACGAGGCCATGGCAGACCAACACCTCGCTGCTGCAATGCATGCCACCTTGCATGGATTCCTAGCCCTTAGACGCACTTAACTTCCTTCCCTAAAGCGGATGCTCACTTAACCCTTAGTTTTTGATTAGTTTAGAAAAAAAATTACGAACGGGGTTTTTTTTTTTCGGGCAAGCGGGTCGTGCATGTCCTGACAAGGTTTGGGAAAGGCTGTTTCGCGAGAGAGATCTCACGAGCAAGTGACGTTACCTTGCAAGGGTACACGCGCCAAGGGAAAGGCCGTTTTCAAGAGCGCACGCAGGGAGAGGCAGAACGCACTAGGCCGGACGTCCACGGCCCTGGCCGGGCGAAGAAGGTGCTCGCGGGAGCCTNAACAGCTGGCCCCGCAAGGGGTTTTGGTTCGTTTCGAAGAAATGGGCGGTTGGGCAATATCGCAACGACAGTTCAGGCGATGAAGCTCCTCCAACACCCTACTGGTGATCCGGATGTGCAAAGACCCCTCTGGTTAATCCAGCGCAAATCAAAATGCAAAGAAGAAGATGTCCTGCCCTGCTCTACTAGTTTTTTATGCACGCACTTATAAAGAGCACGGATCCTACCCATGTCTCCTGTGGCATTCTCCATTAACGCATGTAACGATTGTGTATTATTTCCTGTCGGAAGGGTTTTTACTGTGTACATGCAGGTTTTTCCCTTTCTCTTCTTAGTTNGCACGGATCCTACCCATGTCTCCTGTGGCATTCTCCATTAACGCATGTAACGATTGTGTATTATTTCCTGTCGGAAGGGTTTTTACTGTGTACATGCAGGTTTTTCCCTTTCTCTTCTTAGTTAATAGTAGTTTAGCTATAAGCACACTCAGGGAGGTTGTCATGGCCAAAACGAGGCCATGGCAGACCAACATCTCGCTGCTGCAATGCATGCCACCTTGCATGGCTTCCTAGCCCTTTGACGCACTTAGCTTCCTTCCCTAAAGCGGATGCTCATTTAACCCTTAGTTTTTGATTAGTTTAGAATAAAAAATACGAACGAGGGGTTTTTTTTTTCGGGAAAGCGGGTCGTGCATGTCCTGACAAGGTTTGGGAAAGGCTGTTTCGTGAGAGAGATCTCACGAGCAAGTGACGTTACCTTGCAAGGGTACACGTGCCAAGGGAAAGGCCGTTTTAAAGAGCGCACGCAGGGAGAGGCAGAACGCACTAGGCCGGACGTTCACGGCCCTGGCCGGGCGAAGAAGGTGCTCGCGGGAGCCTCGTCGTGGGAGGGAGAGAGAGAGAGTGAGAGAGGATTGTCCGGCAATAAATACTGCAGTGCGAGAGGAGTCGCCGGGGATGGAGGGAGATAGGGGGTCCGTCATCCCCCGGTCATGAGCGAGGCGGTGAACCTGGTGCTGCTGCCGGCGCCGGCCCGGCCCACCGCGCCCTCCTGTCATTGCACCTCGCACACGAAGAACGTCTCGAAGGAGCACGGTGTGTCGTTCCACTTGAGTCCCTTGCCGTCGCGGTTCCACAGCTCCAGGCAGTGCTCCTCCTCGCCGTTCTCGTACACGAAGTTGTTGGGCTCGCCCGTGTTCCAGTTGGTGAAGGTCAGCGGCCGGCCCGTCGACATCCAGAAGAAGGAGCCTTCCTCCGCCTGGTCCGTGCCCGACGTCCAGAAGTGCTCGTTGCCCAGACCTGCGACCACGCATGCCAACACTCTAAACACTCTTTCTCCACACACAAGAACTATTCTTCTATCACGTTTTGTTTACAACAACCAAATACTACTTTAATCAGAAAAAAAAAATTAAAAATATTAGGATTGATTTTTTACTAAATTTTTGTTTAAAGAAAATATTTTCTTCCATTACACCAAGTAGAAAATTTTTTCGATGCTTTTTTGTTTACGGCACCGTCATTTGGGGCAACTTTGTTATCATCAGGGCAACTTTGTTATCATCAGGGCAACTTTGTACCCCCTGCCTAATTTAATTTTATGATGGGGGCTCGAAGAATCCCTTCATACTACCATGTTCCTTGCAAATAAAATAATTAGCAGTGAAGTATACATTAATGTGGGTGATGTAAATCCTTCTTTATAAACAAAAATGTGCGGTACAAAGTTACCCCAAATGACTACAATTAAATCTTACATTAATTAAAATAAATTTTTTCATTATTTTTTTTTCTACGTTTTGATTAAAGGACAATTTTTCCTTACATTGTAACAAATAAAAAGTATGTTTGATGTTGTTTTTTTTTACAGTAACTAAATATTACTTTAATTTAAATCTGAAACTTAGGTTTTCTGTTTTTATTAAATTTTTGCTCTATGAATGTTTTTTTTTCTTGGAATATTATCTTTCTTTATAGCAAAGAAAAAATTTATTTGACTCTTTTTTGTTTATAGTAAACAAATATTAATTAAATTAAAATTAATTGTTTGACAAATGCAAGTTTGCTGTTTTTATTATTCATTTCTACATTTTTGGTAGAAGACAATATTTTATTACGCAATAACAAACAAAAGGTTTCTTTAATGCTGGTTTATTTACAGTAACCAAATCTTACTCGAATTCAAATTAGGAACTTAGGTTTACCGTTTTCGTAAAATTTTTGCTCTATATATTTTTGTTTACTAGCAATATTATCTTTCTTTATAACAAAGAAAAATATATTAAAACTTGTTTTTATTAGAGTAAAGAATCTTGCTCTACACAAAAGAACTCTGACAAAAAAATCCTCAGAGAAGTGACACAATAACAGTTCTGTAAACGGGCTTCTTGGTGGCAGCAATAGGTGTTGCTGTTAGTTGGCTACACTGTGTTAGTTGGCTACACTGTGTTAGTTGCGAGAACAATCCAAATATTGCTGAAGTTGTTCTTTTCAAGGAAATGTATGTTCTGCAGGAGAAACAGAATGATATGTTATTGAAACTACTTTCATGATTGCAGATATATTAAATGACAAGACCATGAAAAATATAACAGTTATTTGGCAGTTGCTGTTAACGTTAACGATATTTATATGGCACCTACAGTAAATTTCATTTCTGTTCCTAGATTAACAGTCTGGACGTGTTACGGGTGCAATCATTTAAACTTTTTCTTAGTGTAAAGTGTCAAGCGATACTATCATTTTTCTTTCTTTCATTTTAGTGCGTAACGAAACTTGCTAACAAGCCGAGTTACATAACAAGTAACGAATTTTTTAAGTTATCAGCACAATGGTGTATAGGTTGCTATTCACGCCTAGTTGACAATAACGCAATCAGCGAAGGAGCAAGTTGCTCGGAGAAGCAGGGAACGAGAAAGGAATCGGCCATGGCTTTCAGTAACGAACCATCTCATCATTCACCTGGAGTTATTACGAGATAACATTTAAAAACAGAAGTCAGGATCGTGACCGGGAATAAAACATGGGTCCTCCCGGATGTGAGTCCAGTTGTTTACCACTTCACCGCCTCGCTAGGTCTTCGAAAAAAAAAATTGTTCAAGATGGATTCACGAAATCCAAGCAGCGTACGTACGAAAAAAAGTTGAAGACGGCATTTCTACACGCACCCATTCACAATCACACTTAACGTACGTACGTAAAACTTAGCGTACATACGAAGAACTTAGCGTACGTGCGTAGAACACAGTGGCAGAGTAGCGACATACGTACGCAAGGCTGAACTCTCAGCCAATCAGAATATCCGATTTGACAATGTATTTATTCTTTTAACAAAAACTGTTAAGGTAAATTCATCAGTACACGAAATTATGTTTTCTTTGAACAATGTTTCAAAATTGTGCAATGCTTTGCCCAGAGCCTGCGAAAACAAAACACAAAATAATAATCCCGCTTCGCAAAGTTACGTCTTTGTTTGAATAGCTTTACGTAAGTTTTGTAGAACTTGTGAATCCGTCTGTATTCTTTAAAATACAGTACTTGACTTTGCCCCGTCGTTAATACAATGCAAGGTAATCACTGCCCTTAATGTATAGAGCAAACATTCTTTTCAGTTGTTCACATTGAACCAAAATGTTCTCTCCGACAACAAACAATGTGTCGCAGCAAAGAAAATGTTNACTTGTGAATCCGTCTGTATTCTTTAAAATACAGTACTTGACTTTACCCCGTCGTTAATACAATGCAAGGTATTCACTGCCCTTAATGTATAGAGCAAAAATTCTTTTCAGTTGTTCACATTGAACCAAAATGTTCTCTCCGACAACAAACAATGTGTCGCAGCAAAGAAAATGTTTTAAGGGTGCATGAGCATTTCAGTTGCTACGGACGTAAAGTTTGGTTACGTTCCTTAAAGTAAAGACATTATGAGAAAATATTGTATTTAGTAAATACTACATATAAAAGAAAATTAAACCCAGCCATTTAGGTTATTATGCACCTCGAAATACCAAGAGTTTAAGAATATATCAAATAAATAATTTTATTTCATGTGATTTTTGAAATGTAATTTCTTGTAAACTAAAAAAAGTAACAACAACCTACACATGATTTAAATTGTACGGGTTATAATTTTCAGTTTCAAATAAAATAATTGCTGGTGGAATTTTTACAAGTTCTGTATTGGCGCAGTTTTTCCAAAAAAAAAAAAAAAATGCTGGACTGTAACATGCGTCATACATATAAATGGTTGAACACCAGAAAAAAATACTTGATGGTAAAAATATTTTTATTGTAACGTTTGTCATTTTGGGGAGGATAGAGGATAGACGGCCGGTATGCACAGGTGTGAAATTTGAGTGTTGCTCCACACGCAAGCAGAGGACTCTTTTTTTTTTTTCCGAGAAATCTGGGATAAATTAGGAGAAGTGAGAATTTTTAGCTTACACACCTTTCATTTGAATAATGTGCTCCTTGGAGTTATCACCAGTTGATACATTTTTTCCAGCCAGGGGAGAATCTGGAGGAAGAAGGCGAGTCTAAGAATCCTTCCCCACCTCTGCATTACTTTTCATATATGACAACTTATATTACTGACTTACTTTCGAACTATCATTTAAATTACGTTCATTTTCCTGTACATGAATATTTTTCAGAATATGAATACTNCGTTTGCCTACTTTCCTTGGAAAGGTAGGCTTATGAAATCACCCGAATGTCTGTCTGCATGCATGTCCCACCCCTTTTTAACTTTTGAACCCGTCAACCGAATTTCACCAAAAGCACGTCCGATTTTTATAGTTACATTTTTCACTTTGTGCTTATTTTCAAAATTGCGGTCATTTTTATATTTAATGCTCTATATCATATCTCGTGAACCATTCAACCAATGTTAACCAAACCGAAAATAAAATAATTTACGTTAGAAAAATATATTATTGCTAGCCCGCCATTTTGTAAGGTAGCATCACATGAATAAGTAAAGCTTTTAAGTTATGTTTCGGAAATTACTCAACCGATTTACACCAAATTTGGCATGCAACCAATATATGGTAGGTGATATAAACGTGTAAAATTTAAACGTATAAGACGCTTATTTTCAAAATGGCGTTCATGTAAATATTTTATATTAATTTTCTATATCTACCGTACCATGCAGCCATTTTTTAACAATTTATTAGAATGTTTTACTATGTATGTCTATTTTTTTAAGTTAGTAAGACACTAAATTTCAAAATGGCAACCATATAAACAATTTAGACTCATTTGATATATATACGAAACAATGTAACAAATTTTAACCAAACATTGCATGCTTACTGTATCTATTACAACCATAAAAAGTATCAGAACAGAGCCTCTATTATCCGCCCTTTTGTAAGCTAGCATTACATTATGGAATAAAGTTTCCATGCCATATCTCGGAGAGCAACCAACCGATTCGTACCAAATTTGTCAAACAAGTAGTGCTAATGTAGGCCATGCAAACTAACATGTTTAAGTAGGTCAGAAACATGTTTGAAAAATGGTGGCCATAGAAGTATTTTGCTTAGTATGATATATCTACAAAATCATGTAACGAAATGCAGCTAACTGTGTACATTGGTGGTTCTAATTATACATCTACCCAGAACTTCTTTTGCTCGCCATTATTTTAAGATAGCATCACATGAAGAAATAAAGTTTTNCTAATTATACATCTACCCAGAACTTCTTTTGCTCGCCATTATTTTAAGATAGCATCACATGAAGAAATAAAGTTTTATATCATATCTTAGTAAACCATCAACCGACTCCTACCAAATCTGGCAAACAGGCATTACTGTGATAGGCTATGTAAACTGACATTTTTCAAGAGGGCGTGACACTTGTTTTCGAAATAGCCGTTATTTAAANCTAATTATACATCTACCCAGAACTTCTTTTGCTCGCCATTATTTTAAGATAGCATCACATGAAGAAATAAAGTTTTCTATCATATCTTAGTAAACCATCAACCGACTCCTACCAAATCTGGCAAACAGGCAGTACTGTGATAGGCTATGTAAACTGACATTTTTCAAGAGGGCGTGACACTTGTTTTCGAAATAGCCGTTATTTAAACGTTTTAGTATAGAATTCTGTATCTGTGATATCATGTATGCAAAATCAACTTAACTTCGTATGCTGGCAGTATTTTCAGGAATTTTTGTACGATAGTGCTGAATGAAAAAATTAAGCGTTTGTGCCAGATCTCGGGAACCAGTCAACCTATTTCCACCAAGATTTTCACATCCGCGACAACACGGCAGGCCATATTTGACCTTACATGATTTAAGTGGCTCAGGCACTTATTTCCAAAATGAAGGTCCTGCGGATATTTCAGGTTATTAAAGCCTATATACTGAAACGTTAGTCGATGCTCCGAATCCGACATCCGAAATGCAAAAGGTCGCAAGTAAGCTTATGGTACGAGGTTTCTGGGTTCGAGTCCCGGCTAAGGCTCGTGAATATTGGTATTTACCTCACTAGTTATGAATTTGTTTCTGGTTCCATCTCTTGTGATATCACTGTCGATAAGGCCTCCCACCTTCCAAGCTTTTAAGGAAATCATCAAAATTATTTGCTGCATTCCTGTAGAGGAAAGTAGGCTAACTGGTTATATTGGCAACTTCTTGTTCTTTTTTTTTATTATTATAAACAATTATGCATGGACAACCCACTGGTGTTAATGTTGACATTAAAAATCAGGACTCTTTTTACCCACAAAGACATTCTGAACACTCCCTGCGTATATGCCTCCAGCAGGACTCACCAAAGTCGCGTATGTGCTTCTCCAGCTTGTCGTTCTCTTCCTGGCTGTTGATGCTCGCCAGATGCATGCCGTGGTACCTGCAGTACTGCGCCGCGCGGTACCAGTTCGCCTGAAACACGCAACACGCAACACACCATCAGACTTGCGCCGGCTGCTCACGATCGACAAAGCACAGAGCACTTTTCATCATTGTATCGATAAAGGAGGTGGGGAGGGGACGATACCGAGCAACCTAAATGGCATACATTACTCTATCATCCCAATCCTAAGGTTGCCGCGGTGTTGTAGTGGTTAGACTACTCGCCTCCCACCCAGACGAACCGGGTTCGATTTACGGCGAGGTCACTCCCGGATTTTCGCAAGTGTCGCTGGTTGGCGCGTTTTTCCAGGGCTCTCCCGTTTCTCCCGCCCTTGCATTCCGGTGCTGCTCCATACTCACCTTGCTTCACGCTCATCGGCTCTCAAGACCTGGACGTTACGAGCCACCTAAATCTTGTCGCTCCCCGCTAAGCATTTGACTATTCCTTCAGCAAATTAAGAAAATGTACGCTTCAAGTATGAAAAAAGGGGGAGGGGGGGCAAATTCATAAACAATTCTTATAACGTAACCTATGCTGTTACCAGATTATAACGCGAATTTTTAGGTCTCACTGTTTATGTCTGGGGTTACCTGTTGTTTGCGAAAAGATTTGCTGCGTGCGCACGTGCAAATTTCATTGGCTCATTTGACACCTAACTGGGCCAATCAGACTCATTTACTCCGATACTATAACGTCAGTGATTGGCAGACAGACATGTAATACGCGACACAGTTGAATCAATCCAATCACGACAGCGGAGCTTAACTGAAGCTCTGTGAAGCGCAGCTGGTCGTGTAATCATTTCGCGAATAACGTGCGGCCCTGTTTATATCAGAAAACCGGATAATATATGTGCATTTATCAATAAGAAGCATCGAAATTTTCTTCACTATCACTGTCTCGCGTGAGTTGGTGACATGAGGACAATTCAAATTGACTACAACGTGTTACGGCACATTACCAGACCCGTTAGTAATTATGAGGTAATGATAATCTGAAGATACTTCAATTAAGCATCCAAATAAATATTCATAATTTATGCGCTATATAACAAACCCTACAAAATTTAAATATGAATAAAACAATCGTTCCAATTACGTCTATCGAGTGTCCTGCATTATAATACAAGCTGTTTGCTTGATTCGCACCACGTAATAAAGATAGTTTCGTGGTTAAATGAATATACCTCAAATCTACATTATAAAACGATACATGACAAACGAATGCCAGCTGTCTGATGTACACCAACGGAACGATGGCAAGCTTGCTGCATTCTTGCTGCTAGGACGCTTGGAGATTGATTATTCCAGTTTGATAAAAACAACTCTTGTTGGCTTAACAGTACAATGCAGTCTTCCATTGAAAATATTGATTCCAGTTCCAAGCAAGCATGTTATGCTAACCAAGCAGTTACGTGAGCAGCGATTGAAAAATAAATAAAAAATAGTGATACTTCTTAACGTCTTATAAGAAATCTAATCCATGAAAATAGTTCTTTTTTTTATTTCGTGCGCATAGAGTATAATAAATGTTTCAATAATAACATATTTAATTCAGAACTTTACGGTGCCATTTGATAAACACATTTTATTTTACACGAGGAGAGGATATTTATCTGTTAGAAACACAAACCTAAGTGGTATTCATTCTCACGCAAAGTAAGTAAGCATCTTCCGTGACGTAGCGAAGCCCTGCACCTTTGCTACTTTGCAAGTTTTTGCTTAGCCACTGAAGGGAATAATTTCTTATGTGGAAACAACTTTTTTTTCTCAAACAAGTGTGAAAAATATATTTCCACTCTAGTATCCAGTATATGGTGACAATCTGGCACAACTATCCTTGTTAGCCTTGGTCATATATATATACATTCAAGATCTGCCCTGTAACTCAAGGAATAACGTGTTTAGAAATTAAATTTCTTGACATTTTAACATGCAAAGCCTGAAATACTTATTCGTTCAACAAGTAAATGAGTCACGAAAGCACTATGTTTTTTTTCTTTTCAGAACAAATAAATTTGTGTGGAGTGCTACGAACTAACCAAAGGTGGCCGTTGTGAGGGAGTGTGCCAGGAATACAATATTAAATGAAGAATGTGATATGTATTAAGAAGATAATTATACACTGAAGAGCCAAAAAAAAGCTGGTATAGGCGCGCGAATGAAAACAACAGCGGTACGGGACCAATCAGAGTAACGCGATGCGGTCGGCAGCTAGATCGGTTAGTGCTGCTACAATAGCAGGTTATCAAGATTTAATTGAGTTTGAACGTGGTGTTATAGTCGGCGCACGAGACATGGGACATAGCATCTCCGAGGTAGCGATAACATTTGGATGTTCACGTACGACCATTTCACGAGTGTACCGCGAATATCGGGAATCCGGTAAAACATCACATCTTCGACATCGCTGCGGCCGGAAAAAGATCGTGAAAGAACGGGGACAAACGACGACGGACGAGAATCATTAAACGTGACAGACGTGCAACCCTTTCTAAAATTGGCGCAGATGGGATTTGTGGACTGCCCTGCAGGATTCATTGTGTGAATTGCCTCCTGCATACCTTCAGACATTAGTCGAGTCCATGCCTCGTCGTCTTGCGGCACTTCTGAGTGCTCGGGGGGCCCTACACGATATTAGGCAGGTGTACCAGTTTTTTTTTGGCTCTTCAGTGTATGTGGAACTAAATTTCGACAGCTGTCACAGCTCTGATGGAAAGTATGGCAAATATACTTTATTCAGTTAGCAAATAGAAAAAATTCGGAAATTTTATCTCTTACCGTCACAAAATCCCACACATAAGAATTACGAAACGCCTGTACCTTAAATTATGTGGCCCAGAGAATATTATCATGCTACTTACTGGGTGTTTTTAATTGTTTAGCTATTTTTTATGACCACGCAACTGTTATTTTTCACAAAACCAGAACTTATTATTTAGTGTATTAGTTACTGCAAAACAATTTTGTTAACAAAATGTTTGTCGGGTACTGCAGGGTATGAATTAAAAAATAATAATAATTTGTAGCCTTAGCCATTCTTTTAGTGAGCAGGTACTTCAGAAGTTTTTGTAAGCTGAGAGACACAAATTTGCTATCGGTTTCTCGTTGCTGGGAACATNAGTGAGCAGGTACTTCAGAAGTTTTTGTAAGCTGAGAGACACAAATTTGCTATCGGTTTCTCGTTGCTGGGAACATTTAAAAGCCCTACTTATCACCTAAATTGCTGCACACTTGGTATTTCACAGTCAAATTTAAAATTAACATTGCCGTAGATCCAATGGAACTTCGTAATTGAGACTGGTAAATTCATAGGAAGGTAAATATGCCACTTATAAACTATAAACCAGTTTTTACTCTTGTGTGTACAAAACTAACATAACTTCAAAGAAATAACTTCAGTGTCCACAAATTTACAAATTAAAAATTTTAATGCCACGATAGGACCTGGTCAACATTTCATCCACTGCTACCAAAATTTACTATATTTTCAAAAGTTGATAAAAAAATTGTCAGTGAACTGCGAAAAAAAATCCCATCAAATGGTCTAAATGTGCAATGGGAAGGGGATGAGTCAAGAGAGCTTAATTTGATCATTTCTAGCATCGAAAGCCATTAAGTACTGTGTCTATCAATCCTGCAACCGTAGAGTTTAAATGGGGAATCATTGTTAAACAAATTCCTTCTCAATGCATCAGTTTTAAAGATACCTGTGTCAAACAAAAAAAACGTTCAACGCAACTTTCTCAGATAATACTGCCACTTTAAGAAATTTTGTTGAAAATTTGCTTATTCAGAATGTTGGTTTTTTTTTTTTTTTTTTTGTAAAATGTAAATCTTAATTTAAGAATTTTAGAAGAAAAAAATTTTACGGCATAAATATTTCGCTAAGAAATTGTGAGGAATACATTTTGTTTGAAACAGTTATCTTAGAAATTGATACATTCATTAAGGAGGATTTTCTATAGCAGTGATTCCCCATTTGACTGCAGGCTTCTTCGTATGCATCGCCCTTGAACTTGTCTCAAAATTATGACTGAACTGAGTGGTGTGATTGCAATATTGTGCTAGGTGTTGGAATTACACTTCTCCTCCCCCGAGCAACTGGTTAGGAAAGATACGAATTTCATACACTGAGAACAAGGTTTTGTTTAATCAAACAACGTCCGTTTGGCACAAACAAATTAATTGTTTGGATAGGGGCAGTGAAATACTTTATCGTTGAAAACAAATCACTGTGTTGCTCTTATTCGGTTGCTCCAAAGTGATATTTGGTTGGGCAAACTGAATATTAGTTTGGCTCCACGCACGTTAAACAGTTTCGGTCAGTATAAAAGAAAAGTACTGGAAGTAATTCTTAGCCGTNTATTAGTTTGGCTCCACGCACGTTAAACAGTTTCGGTCAGTATAAAAGAAAAGTACTGGAAGTAATTCTTAGCCGTTACTGGAACATAGATCATCAGCGCCGAGCGTTATGCCTAAGCAACCTCAGCTAACGTGACCACTGACCACACTGGAATGTTTTTAAATACAAACATTTCAATACTGAAAAACATGCTAAAATAAATATTTAAAGTTTTAAAACTTTACTTTTTAGTTTTCTGTTGAACTTGTTTCATCATTATGTCATTATTAAGAATCAGAAATGCACTAACAAACATTGTTTCTATTCTTAACTATCATAAAAAAATACAAACTCTTCAGCTTTATTTTCGAACCATGGCAATCAAATGATTGGCCAAACAAATACTTGCCGCTGATTACACTAAATATTTTGTTTACAGTCTAATTTCTTTCGGCCCGACACAGAAGAGGTTTTGTGTATTCAAGCGTGTATTTCGTTATGTAAATAAAAATTTAATTTTGTTGCTTTTCAAGATTTGTTTACTCAACAAAATATTTTATTGGGACAACCAGATATATTTTTGGCCGTATACAAACAAGTGATTTTTTGTTTTTGGGTGTCACAAACTTTTCTTTTGTTGTAGTGTTTTATGAATGAGATGTTTTGTCGTAGCTGGAGACAATCAGGAATTTTTATATTACCCTACACGGTTACGCAAAGATGCTAAATATGACGGGGTTTCCTAACTGGAGGAGTCCCGAATCACTTGAGAGCCGGGTCGGTGTTCTGGAAGTTTCTAAACCGTTCCGGAGGATGGAGTTCGAGCACTTAGCATTCCAGCCTACTTGTCACGTGACTTCTGCGCCTGGGATATCGATGTCGTTTACGCTCAGCACGTATAGCGTTACGCTTTAACGTGCACGTTAAACGCGGTCTCTACGTGAGCCACGTTACGATGGATCGCGTAAGAAAGTAAATTTGGTGTACTGAATAAAAATTTTGTGAAAAACGGTGTCGCTTTTCAGAGTGCAAACTGTATTTATTAGCGTCATGTCTTTGATGCCACCAAGAAAATATTACGAAAGTTTGGCGAAATATTGGCCGTACCACACGCAATGAAATGCATAATAGGGGAGGCGCAGATATGTTTATTTCATGTATGTTTGCATACATCGTGAGATATACATAGAAAATTGAAATATATTTATTAAGTACCTCAGCTTGAAAACTTAATGGTAGGCATTATGCAGTACACGTGTAAGCATGACGCGTGTAAAGAATTTTTGAATTCACAGCTGAAATAATTATACGTAGTCCTTGCACTTGATGACTGCGAGTTATTAATGACTTAGGAAATATTTATTTTCCTCCAATGTACGATTATATCTATACACATATGTGTAGTACAGTTTTTTTTTAAACAAATACATTGGCAGCCATCTTATTAAAATTAAAGTTCTAGACTTAGCTTATATTATTTTTTCGTCTTTCATCCCGGGAGAGAAGGCGATGAAAACAGACCAACACGACTAACGTAAGAACGTGCTCGTGAAAGGTAAAGTTAACACAACTTCGTCCCTATTGCGATTGGCCCGCGAGATCACGTGGTACAGAGTCACGTATAACGCTAATGCTGAATACTAAGAAGATCTTATGTTAGCCAATGTGCGATTTAGGTCACGTGAGATGCACAGGACAGGTTAACTTCTAAACCCACAAGTCAAGGTATAGTCGTATTAAGCGAACATTAAATTGTAATGTGTTGCGTTAAGCGTAAAGTCACCGTAACCCCAGCTTTATTGCCGTATCACGTGGTAACGGACTCCGTAAAAGATTGCGCAAGGTCTGACGTAGCGACTCTTATACCAGCCGGCATGGTAGACAACTTGTACCGCCGGATTTCAAAACGGGTTTGGTAAAAGGACCCGTCAAGTTCTGCGTCGCAGGTTGTGACCCTGGCTTTCGTGACTGGCCAATCACGTGGCAGTTTCAGAGCTCAGGGTGCTCGCCGCGGCCTCCACATGTAACGAATTGATGACGAAGACACAAAGGGCGCATCCGTTTTTATCATGTGCACGCGTGGTTGACATTCATTCAAAGTGTTTCATAGACGATAAAGTCAAATTGTAGTGACGATTTTAACTTTTAAATATTCTTTTAAGGCATATCCAGCATTTGACACAACCCGTCTACACGAGTAAATTCAGTACTAGCGACTTTTAAAATTAATCTGTATTACACAAGTAAAAAACCTAAAACACGTTATTTTTTGTTATAACCAAACCTACGCATTTACTTGTAGGCTATTGCCATCAGTTAAAAACTTCGCCTGATAATTTTATTGTTTTTACGTTAAAATGCCAATCATAACAAAACTTAGGAAATAATTACGCAAGGAGAACTTATATTATTTATATACATACGCAAACAGAAAAAATAGTCTTGTGATTTGAAATTTTTATTATGGTAGCCTATGATTAAAATACATTATTACGAATTAATCTGTTTTAATTTCCAATAGGAATAAAGCAATATTCATACGCGCGCTGGTTTTTAATACGCGCCTTACTGGTTACTTGATTCATATTTACTGTGAGGCATATACTTATCTGCGCACCCACCGAGTGTGTCTAAGGCCAGTATGACATCGTGTAACGTGTAATATCGGCTTTTGTGACAACGACCTCAGAAAACTGTCTTCCTGGTAGCGTCAATGTAGATGCACTGAGGATGCATGCAAACATCACTAATCCAGTTTAGTTTGCAAAACACACAGATATCGAAAATTTTCTCATTTAGGTTAGCATGGGGGTGGGGGGGAGTGCAAGGCCGTGTAGAGAAATTAGCCATCCACGGTGCTGAATAAAGCGTATCTTCAAGTAACTAATTTTTTAAATAATTACACTATGTCAGAGTTAACACTTTCGTGTCTCCTCTTATCCAAGCATTTTTCCAAAAACATTATACCAGCACAAAAATACCATATGACATTACACGGATATGCCAAAATTCATCGGACAGCAGTACGTGAAGGTAATGGTTGGTGGCGCCACCTTAGCGTTACGTCTTGGAAGCTCTGACATCGTACGAGTAGAGACCTGAAAAATTCGCGAGTTCAACGACCTGCAGGCTGAACTCCACAGTCTTATGTACAAATATGCCGATGTCAAATGCACACTGGTTGTCTGCTGTCACAGCGGAAGGCGACAATTGGGCCAGCGTTCTCCAGGAGGTGTCAAACATCGTGTGGTCCAACGGCTGAAGTTATATAAACACACTTGTTTTGAATTATAGCTTGTCCCGAAATGAATCGGCGAATTTTTCAGGTCTCTACGTATGAGTGAGCGTGTGGGGGTCATGGTAATTCGTCGCATACCTTCAAGGACTTCACGTAGATCCACAACGATCAGATACTTCAGCAGCGAGATAATGCACCACGTCGTCGTCCCATTGTGTCCGGAATTGGTTCGAGGAGCATTCTGGAGGGTTTCAACGATCGCTGCGGCCACCTCCTTCTCCTGAGGTGAACCACATAGAATCTTCATGGGGCGTCGCGGGAAGGTACATTCGCACCCATGATCCTGCACCTGCATGTAGCAGGGGGGCTGCGGGGGTGGTTATCCGTGCGTTATGGATCAACTTCTCTCCGAAGGTATTTCGCCCACTCGTGGAGTCGATGCCACGACGAGTTGATGCACTTATCCGGGCTAGAGAAGGGCCTACACGATGCTGGAACCATAACGAATGACTTCTCGCATGTCACTGTATACGTACAGTTTGTAAGAGCCCTTACTGGGAGAGGGATATATGCTCTCTTTGCCCTTCCCTTTCCAACGCCCTCGCAGAAAGTACACCCAAAAGCCATCGAAACATGGTCCATTGTATCAATGTGAAATCATAAATTTTTTGAGATTGTAATTCCGTACCATGCGTTTTTCCAGCATGAAAATCCAGGCCTGTATCTTCCCAGTGTTTCTCCTTAAAAGCGTTCAAGGGGATAGTTTTTTCCCTGGATTCTGAGGATACTTTATGATTTCGTGTCACTGTATCAGTAATAATTTATTTAAATTACGAACTTGTTTGAAAAATTACATCCATAATGTTTAGTAACGTAAATAGGAGAATTTTGAGTTAATATTTTTATACGTACGAATAATAAAAGGTTAATATAACATAAAGTTTGGTTTCAGCTAAAGTGCTTAACTAAAATCACAGGGGTGATTTGATACGATTTCTTCAAAATGATACTTTTGGTTAACCTTTAATACGGGTTAAACTTATCTCTATTTTGAATATAAATTTTATCTCAAAATTAACGTAATGCAAACAGCATTAAAAATGCAAGATATTATCTTCAATAAATTCTAATAACAGGAACAATAATTGTGAGCTTTGTTCTAATATATTAGTTTTATTCCATTTTGAGATCTAAAATGTATATACCTTGTTTTATTTATTTTTGATAAGTCATTTTCCTGAATTCTCATAATTTCTTACACGCTGTTATGTCATTTCACAGCGAAAAAAGTTACTGCAAAGTACTATTAAGCAAAAACAATAAGACGAACTGGTGAAGCTTGAAACTGACTTCAATAACCTACCAGTAAATGTTCAGGTGATGACAATGTGTAGCTTAGGCGTAAGCATGTGTAATACAAAATGACTTGAGAAGTCGCTCGTATAAAATTTACTAACGTAATGCGAACTAATATAAACCATGCAAACGCTAAAAAAATAAGTCTTGTGAACTGAGATGGAAGACCACGGTTAAAATACATTAATGTGAATTAAACTATTTTAATTTTAATAGTAACGAAGCAATACTCGTTTGTGCGTAGGATTTAATACGCAATTTGGAATGGGAGAATTGTAAAGCAAAATGTCATATAGAACAGCGTTTCTTAACCTGGGGTTGGCGAGTATGTGTATGGGGGTCCGCAGTCTCATCTCTGGACCATTTAACAATAATAACTAAATGCCACCAGGTGTCANGGTGTCTCGTAATCGCTAGGCTTACTTAGCACGACGAACGTGCGCCAGCGGGCGGTGTGCGAGACTGACTGAAGTGAGTGCGGGCCGTGACTGAACACATCACAAGTGGAATCCGATTTGAGATTACAACTTAGTAGTAACATCAACCCGAATATCACGCATTTAGTTGCAAAAAACCAACACCAACCTTCACATTAACGTGTTTTTTATTAAAAAAAGAATTTTTTTGTATGTGTAGTACTAAAATTAATGGTCCGAAATTTTTTGCTGTTTTTTTTAATAAGGGGGTTCTTGAAAATTGTGCTTGATTTCCTAGGGGTCCGTGGCTGAAAAAGGCTAGGAAACGCTGATGTAGAGCATCAAGGAAATTCTCTGCAAGACGAAATCCTGCTGGTTTTCTTTACTGCACTTGACTGCTAGAAAATTAGGATATAAATTTCAATTCTTGAAAGTCATTCGATGAGCAGATGCTTCCGGGATCACGAGACCAAGGGGCAGAGCGGAAGTGTCGTTTCCGCTGAGAGACTTGCAATTGTTTACGAGGCAGGGCGGTGGGCGGACGTTGTCTCTCGGTTTGACTGATGGCCTCAGGACGTCGTCTGACGTCACGTCTGGAGAGAGTTCCTCGCGCAGTCAGGCGTCGGGCTCGACAACTCGCCGGAGACGTCCAGGAATGGCTCGAGTGTCGCCACACCTCCGCTTCCTTCTGTCACTTCCCACTGCTGCCAACGCCGGCACATGAAATATGTCGTTCCCGCGCCGCGCTTCATTCTACGCGGCGTGGAGACGTTGAAATTTACCGAATTCTTCCGGCGGCACAGTAGGTTCCAAGCACTCGCAAGGTCGTTTTATTATTTTTTTCTGATCTAGCCACTGGTGTTTTCGATGGCTGTGTTGATCCTGAGTCGGAAACAAGAAGGGAGAAGTAATGTGTCATTTAAGTTTACTGTAATTGATCATAGACTTTTTATAATTAGAGACGAATCTGAAGATAGTTAGGAACTGAAAAATTTCAGTAATTCATTTATGGGAAAGGTAGACTTCAAACAGATGTAAAGGATATGAAGTAAATATTTGAATGTTTATAGCTATTAAAGAAATATTAACACTTTCAGGCAAAATTATTACATAATTTTAGGCGTTGTAACAAATAAGACTTTTATTCGAAACTGTACTGATATCCAGAAGATGCTTTGTCTTACATCGGGACCAATATAAATCTATATGCACTTTGTGTTGCTGGCAGCAGTGGTTTATGAGTAGGGGCAGTGATATTTCACGAAAACATTTCGAGACAAGATGCAGTCCAAAGCACTGTAGGGTCATCCAGCTTATTTGATTGGCTAAAAAATGTTCTGGCCCGTGTTAACAGTTTGCCCACGAATCACGAAGGTTCAGTGTAGGAGTTACTTAGTCCCGAGTGGCTTGGTCAAAGACGGATACGGCCCCAGCAGCCAATTGAGGTATAACAACAGCCGAGGTGTGTATATAGTATTGACGTCTACTGTGTGCTCCGATTTTTAGGCGAAAAGTTACTGGCCCTACTTATGAGGCTACGGGACATAGTCTCAGCAGCGAATGTTGTCTCCTACATGCAGGAAACGCTTCTCATTGGACGGTATGTTCTGCTGTGTACAGTGCAGACCATTCAAGCCGCTTCATATGCAACGTCCCAGATACAGGACACTGTAAATGAAAGGGTTAAAAAAAACTATTTTTTTGAATGGATAACACTTGGTGTATGAAGTAACAGAAAGTGAGTATATGTACATGTAAGCCAATGACAGGCATGCAATGAAACAAGCACCGAATCACGTGCAATCTGTTCTGTGGTAAGACTGGTTACACGCTGGGGCAGCAGCCAATGAACAGAAAGCTCAGGCTCTAAAATACAGAGGATAATCGAGTCTAGCGTACAGATCGTTTGAAACGCAATAAAATATTCCTGTTCCTACGAGTAACACAAACGTTTTTATGAACCAGCACAAAGTAAAGTCAAAGGGGGAAAGAGTGGAAAGAAACGTCCTTAATGAATTTGGTAGGGTTATAACTTCTGTCTTCCTTAACACGAGTTAACGTAGTGTGACTAAACACTTTCAGTAACGTTAAAGATTTTTACGCAAAATAAAATATGCCGTTTCGATGGCACTATAATACAAAGATATATACACTGAAGAATAAAAAAAATGGTATAGGCGTGCGTATGGAAATAACAGAGGTATGGAACCAATCAGAGTAACGCGATGTGGGCGGTAGCTAGATCGGTTACTGCTGCTACAATGGCAGGTTATCAAGATTTAAGTGAGTTTAAACGTTGTGTTATAGTCGGTGCACGAGAGATGGGACACAGCATCTCCGAGGTAGCGGTAACATTTGGATGTTCGCGTACGACCATTTCACGAGTGCACCGTGAATATCGGGAATCAGGTAAAACATCACATATTCGACATCGGTGCGGCCGGAAAAAGATCGGGAAGGAACGGGACAAACGACGACTGACGAGAATCATTAAACGTGACAGACGTACAACCCTTTCTCAAATTGGCACAGATGGGATTTGTGGACTGCCCTGCAGGATTCATGGTGTGAATTTCCTCCTGCATACCTTCAGACATTAGTCGAGTCCATGCCACGTCGTCTTGCGGCACTTCTGCTTACTCGGGAGGGCCCTACACGATATTAGGCAGGTGTACCAGTGTTTTTGGCTCTTCAGTGTAGTTTTGAATGAGTTGCCAATCCAAAGTAAGAAAGGTCTTCCTCAATGATGCACACTATTGAATTAACTATAGTCACTCAGGTATATGAAGGACACTAAATTATAGAGGAATATAGTTTAATTCTGCGAAATCCGTTAGAAGTGTTTGCTACGTTTGAAGGTGAAATTTTTACCAAGGTTCCATATCACGATGTTATTTAATGAAATTTGCACTGTAAAACACCAATATGGAGAATGTAACAATGTGATGTGGCGTATTTGTTCAAATGCAAGCGTCGGTGGTATTTACGTACAATATCACGAGCATGATACATAATTCAGTGTTTATAAACACCTGGCTAATTCCTCTGATATCGGAGACAACAGACGAAACACGCAAAAAACAGCGTTCTCACTGTGATAATATACCTCTGGCACGAAACTTCGAAGGCAAAATATCATGCTAGAGCATCAAGTAAGTTCTGTGGAAAACTGAATCTTGCTGGGTTTCTTGCCTGCAAAATCAAACTTGAAGAGAATGCATACGAAATTGTTTAAACAGCTAAGCATTTGAAATTTTAAAAAACTTAAAATTTGGACACTTGTCTTAACGTTTCTGCCTAAAAACCAATTATTATTTTCAAATATGATTACGTGTGACGCGGATAACTATTTTCGCCCAACTGCATTTCAAAACATAATATGAAAGCTGTCTGTGATTTCACGAGTTAGATTACATATCTATCATCGTTAATGTTGAATTTGTACCTCTAATATGGATTTACAGATCACGTGATTAATCATAAAGATCAGTGCAACCACTTTTTTCTTTGAAATTGAGTGCCGATGCATGAACAGGTACGTGATCAATGCGGCAGTTTTACAAACTTTATTTCCATTTCTTGAAGTAAAAAATCCTATTCGCAAAACCAATTTTTTTAAGTTTAAACTAACGTAAAATAACTTATTATACCAGTTGAATGGGTGTTTTTAAAGTTTAAACTAACCTAGGACAGCAGGCGAATATTCAGTTGTAGAAAACAAATTATTTTGAAGTCGTTAATTGGTTGCCCCGAACAAAGATTTGTTTGGTGCAACTAAAGATTTGTTTGTATCTACGTGCATAAAGATTTTCGGTTAACATAAAAAAAATGGAAGCGCGACCGAAATCCGAAACTAGACCACCGGCTCTGAGTGAGTGAGAGAAGAGATTTGGGCGGCTCTTAACAACGAGGTCTTGAGAGCCGATGAGGGTGAAGCGAGGTGAGTATGGTGCAGCG